>CM057794.1:19928071-20171532 GCA_030145905.1 Populus davidiana | reverse complement strand
TAAAAAACAAATATGATGCAAAAAAAAAAACACAAAAAAGAAAAAGAAAAAAAAATCTTAGTTTAATGTAGTTACAAGTGAAGTTGAGAAGAGAAAAGAAAAGGCAAATTCATAAAGTAAGTTAATTAAAAAAAATTGAGAAGAGAAAAGAAGAAAAGAGGAGAAGACATACCCGAGTGTGGAGGAGAAGAGAAGGAGTTGAGGAGATAAGAGAATAGAAAGAAAGAAAGGGAAGTTGGTGTTTTTTTACATAAGAAGAAGAAGAAGAGGCGCTCCTGTTGTGAAATGAGGGATTCTGGTTTTTTTATTGGGGCATTTTACCGACAAATAATTAAATATTAATATTATTAATCATTTTTGTTGCTACCTAATTTTGGACCCATGTTTCGATAAATTTTCACAAATAAAAAAATAAAAAAATAAGGGTTTACATGAGGTGATAACATAGAGCATCAATGCTAATATTAAGGAAGCAATATGTCAAGAAGATAATTATTAAATCATATATAATTACTGCAATTTAAAATACCATAGATATATGATTTGATTCGTGCTGGTTATGGAAAATAATCAATGCAATATAAAATACCATATATATGGGATTTGTTGGTGATGGTTATAGAAGACAATCTTTGCAATATTTTTTTAAATAATACATATAGAGATTTTCTATATAAATAAACATCCAGTAATAATAAAAAAAGGAAAATAAAATTTACAAAGAGAGAATAAAAAGAATAAGGAAACCCAAGAAAACCTAAAATCATCTTGAAGAGGCCGCGACACACTCCTCATCTCTACCAAAAAGAAAAAACCTAAGCAGCCATTCCCCGGGGTCATCTCACCATCTCTTTTTTCCGATTAACCCACCTTCTAGATCCCCACACACAGCCTCCTACCTTCCTCCTTTGCTGCTGCTTTCCCCAGCAAACTTTGAGACCCAGCGCTCTCCCTCTCACATTCGTCACTGCCCCTTCCTCAGCCAAAACTTTCCTTTTGCACACAAGCTTCCCTTCTCCCTTCAGCCGCACACTCTCCCCTCCTTTTCTCTACACAGAAGTCACTTCTCATTTCCCTTTGCTAACCGGCCATTTTAGCTCCTTTCTTCTCCCTTTCCCGTTGGTCCACATTCCATCTCTCGGCCAACCTCCCTTTCTTTGCCAAGGACAAACCAGACATACCCCTTTCCTTGGCGAAACCTAGGAACTACCCATGTTTATTTTTCTCTCCAGGAACTGACCGCCTAAACCAGCCACACCACTATCTTCCATTTGTTCTCGGTTTAGAAACAGAGAAGGTGCACCCCCTGGGCTGTTGAATCTCTCTCTGAGAGACGCCGTCCTTTACCGTGACAGCCTTGCACCTTGCCAGTTTGTCCTCATCAGCACCGTGTCTGCAACATGTCCAGCACTGCGGCAAACCTGGCTCCACCGTGAACAGCGAGGAGAGACTTCTTTCATGAGCAGCAACCAGTAGTCTCCCTCCACTTTGCCTCCAGCCGCTGCCTGACCAGAAAGGAGATCGACGCAAGCAGATAACAAAAAGGAAAAGAGCTGGAACAGACGAACATGGACAGACCAGCCAGCACGCCATCAACGTCGCTGCAGCTCCTTCATTTTTCTCCAGGCCTGTTATTCAGTTCTTCATGTATTTTTTTTGGTTGCATGTGTTACTGTTCAAGTGAAATTTAATTCACTTGAACAGTAACTCATCAGCTTTCATTAAGCTGTATGTGTCCAGCCGGGTCACTTGCTTCGGCAAGAGATTTATTTTCTGGCATGTTTATTTCAAGGTCTGGATTTTTTTTTGTTGTAAAAAAAATATCAATCTCGTATTAAAATACATGGTTTTTCGACGTGATGTGACAAATATACATATATATCAAAAAAATATTTTTTTATGTGTTGCATACAGCCAATACCCTAACATGTTTTTTTTTAATGTCTTAAAAAAATGAATATTTGAACTTTTAAAAATGTGTTGTCGCATGGATTTCTTAAACACAATAAAAAAATTATTTTCTTGCATTTCTGAATTTTACAACATGTTTGTAAAACTCCAAAGGGTATTGGCCAATATTCCAAAAAATACAAAAATCTTATTTTTGGGGGGGATTCATTTATTATTCACTGTTAATGTTTGGATAAAGAAATCCCAAAGGGATGAATATCCAAAATATTATTGGGAATAACTTGTTATTATTCACTGTTAATATTTGGATAAAGAAACCCTAAGTGGTAAATATCCAAAATAATTTTCTAGGAATAATGAGTCATCAAACATCCTTGAAAGAAGCCTTGATTATAATCGAGGACATTTCAATTTTACTCCATGGTTTACGAGCCGTGAGAGTATGAAACACTAAGGCAAAAAATAGACTTTTAAAGAACCTTGAATTTTCTTAGATTTATAAAAATTTTGTCCCTCATCCTTGTGATTTACGAGTAGCAAAACTCTTCAAATACTAAGGGAAAAATGAGCTTTCGAAACACATGGAATCTCCTTGGATTTGTATCCTAATAAATTTTGTTTTAATCGAACCTAGAAAAATTGATGGGATTACAAAACATCAACACCGTAGTAATTATAAAGCAAACCAAATACTAAGCAGCTTACCTTAGGTAGGGCGTACTAGGGGTGCTAATACCTTCCCTTTACGCAACAAGTCCCTTGCCTTAGAATCTCTAAAAGACCAGTTAGGGTTCCTAGTGACCAAAATACTAGGTGGCAACTCCAAAGAACCAAATCAGCAAAACAAACGAAAAATTGCCATCGGATGCCACACGGATTTGACGTGCTAAAATTTTATCTATGATTTCATCTGTAATATTTAATTTAAATTTTCAATTGAATCAAAAATTTTCAGAAACCCCTATGTATCACTAATGACTTTTTAATTCGTCAGTGATTTAATATGTAAAGAACACTAATTAATAGTGCAATTGAGAAGTGAATAGTTCAAGAGCTCTCTAAAAAATATTAATGAAATTAATCCATCAGTTATACCTTTTGTAATTAACATGATAAACAATGTTAGAGAGAAGTGAACAATTTACCAAAGAGTTTATGGATGGATTTTACCGACGGTATTAATATCATCAATAATTATGTCGGTATAAATGACACGTCATCATCATCATCATCATCATCATATATATATATATATATATATTATGTTTTAATTCATTTCATCATACTTTTTGGTTTTGTTTTAATTTCGTCTTTTTTCACCGTAATTCTCTTGATATATACCGAGAAAATATTTCTATTGGTAAAATTCACTACAATTTACCAACAGAAACATCCATTAGTGTTTCTATTTTTATTTGTTAATTTTCTGGTAGTGTTTGAATAAAGTTTTGTATGAGAAATTTGTTTTCTAATTAACACAAATTAACACTAATTTGTTTTCATCAATAAAATTACATTATTTCTAATTAACACAAATTAAAAATCTCACGAGAATCTTGAAAAAGAAATCTCAAAAGAGTAAATGGAAATTAACAGCAAAAAACATAACACAAAATGAATGTTTTACTTCACTTTACTAATTAGATGTACGTATGAAGAATTTCTTCCAAAACAGTAAGTGTGACCATGATAATCACGGGTTATCTAGAAGCCTGCAGCATAAAGTTTTGCCTTGTGACAAGAGAGAGTGAATCATTCTGAAAGAACAACATATCCTCTGTTTTGTAACTTGTAAGTAATCATCATTCTACACAGGAGTTCAATATCAAAGTTCTGTGCTTGTGATATTGTTTTGAAATTATACCAAAGTAAGGTATCTAGATACTAATTCATAACCCAAATTTTCAGAAACAGGACTTGTAAAACAGCTCAGTTAACTGCAAATTATAATTAAACAACATAGTTCTTGTTTGATGTAGGTTCTGCTGTGTCTGCCTCAATTAAAATGATATTACAACCTTAAAATTCGAGTTTTAAGTTAATTGATTCAAACTCTAGATTTAATTATAGATCTACTCACATAATTTTAAATTTATATTTCAAAGTTATATAAGTATCAATATGATTATATCTATTTTCACACAAATAGTAGTTCAAATTCATAGTGATTCATACTCTAATTACATTCATGAATTGAAACTCCTAAATAATAGATATTTTTAATAATTTTGGTTTATGAAATTAATACTGATTACAAAGAAAATTGCAAGCCTATTTGATTATCACCTACAGAGTTATCTTCCAGTGTTCTATCACCTACAAAGGTATTGTCCATAGAATTAGTGCCTACAAGCAATCACTTACTTTTATTAACCTACAATTAAATGCCAAATTGATAAATAGATTTTGAAGATCCTGTGAACTTGATAAAACTGCAGTGCAGTTGTTGTTGTTTTGCCTTCCTCTTTAAATTATAGAAAAATTCAAGATAACTTCCAATAACTACTAGTAATTATACAATCACCTTATTTAAGATAACTTCTAGTAAGATTTATTTCTTGTTTTAAGGATCTTGATCTTGTATCATGTAGACTCTTTATATCTTCCATTCACTATCCACATTCAAGTTTGGCATGTTCTTCTTGGTCTAAACTTTATAATTTTTTGGTCTTAGTGATATATAACAATCCCCACTATTAATGCTCTTGAACGTATAATATCCAGGTATGGTTTTTGGCTACTATTGAGAAGATATATTGGTATAAAGTCCCCAAGGGTGTAGCGTGATAGCAAAGGGTTTGAAATCTGCATAGCAGGTCTCAAGTTCGAGTCAGGGCGTGCACTTCTTGTAAGAGCCTAGGACAGCCGGGGTTTTACTCGCTCATCTAGGCCCACAAAGTGCGCTTTCAGGGGGGTGAGGTTTCCCCGAATCCAAAAAAAAAAATATATTGGTATAAAGTCCATCAAGAGAGTGGGCAGAAAGAAAGGTACAGAAGTCTAGCAATCAAAAGTGAATTACAGAAAGTTAAAGCCAGGGAACCAAGCCCTCAAGGTTTAGCTTGTGAATAGAGAAATTAATTTATTCTATAGCTGGTGGGAAAGACCTTATTCAGAGGAATAACCCACCGTTAATATGTACGTACCATAAACATTTCATAAAGTTGTATATAGCTTGTGAAGACTGTAAATTATTTATTCTATTCCTTCTAAGCAGTATAAAAAACGTTTTCACATTTTGTTTCGTGACAGGAATTTCATTTTCAAGTTCATAGTGTTACACAATATCCTTAAATAAATCACCATCTCTATAAAATAATAAAACACAAATTTGTGGCACCAGGATTGGGAACGCAACTCAAGCTGGTTACACAGCAGCGTAGTCGGCAGACATTTACTTCAACAAACTTTGGGGCTGCAAGTTCTGTGTGAATGTATGTCTATATGCTTTTGTTTATGCATTAATTTTTTATTTTACTGTTATTTTTGGTGGATATAAATGATGCTATTTTATTAAGTTGAAAGGTTGGCTTAAATAAATGAATTTTTTTACATATTTTTTACTTCAACAAAATTTTTTGTTTAGAAATGGTATTGTTTTGCACCAGAGAAAAAAGAACTTTAGTTTCTAAAATAGGCAGCCACAAGCAGTTTGCTTCTTCTTCCCGTCAGCTCTTTATCTAATCTGCTTCTTCTTCTTAATCCATTTCTACTTAGTGTTGACCTTAAATTCAAGCTTAATTACATTTAATTTCAAGAAAGTTAACCTCATTTTCTCTCAATAGGTTTCAACAAATAGTTTTTACACATATTTTTAGGTTTTTTTGTGAAAGGCTTAAATCTTTTTTTATTGTATTTATATGCAAGAGTTGATACTATTTGGATTATGGCATCTGTATACTCCATTTTTCATTTTCTGAATTAATTTACATGAGAAAATTTAAAAGTACTTAAATATATTTTTAAAAATATAAACTCTAATATATATATATAATGAAAAAATTTTAAATTTAAAGTTTAAAAAATTTATATAGTATTTATAGTTCATGATTTTTTATTTTTTATTTATTAAAGAAAAGAGACTGGACTCAGATGCGCTTGTCAAGGCCATAATCTTTGAGTCTAGTTAAATTTAGGGTAATCACCACCAAAATTAAAATTTGAAAACAAAGGATTCCATACAATCCTGAAAAATAAAATTAATTTCTACCCTTTCCCAGATCTCCCTCTCGCCTGAACCATCCTTGCCAGACCCACCAGCCATGCCACTCTCTTTCTCCACACCATCAAACCAATGCCAAAAACCATCTGGAAACACCAGCCGTCCCTTTCTTCCTCCTTTCAAACTAATAGTCCATAAATCACCCGATCTTCTCCCAAAATCCAAACACCCGATCTCCTCACTATTACTAGCAGTAGCACCGTAAAGAAACTGACGCCAAACCAGCTAAGAAACCACATCTGCCCGTTTTCTCCTTCCTCCTTTGAAGCCGACATCACCGGCCCCTCAACAGACCCGATCTCCTCCCAAAAACCCAGCCCCCGATCTACTCTCCGTTGCTACCAGTAGCCCGGCATATAACCCTGCCTTGCCTCTCTTTTCTCCCTCATAAACAGGTTCCAGGAGACCCGCAACATATCCGAACTTTCCCCTCATCACAAGCAGCAACCTGCAACAAAAATCAACCCAATTTCGGCCATAAATTACAGCCCCATTCTTACCCAAAAAAAACCACTGGCAGCTCAAAGGAGGAAAGTCTTCTCCAAATACTACAAACATACTAACCACTTCACCTATGGCCACAACTTCAAGGAACTAGTAAAAAAACTAGATCTAGATCTGAAAAAAAAGGGGGAAGATGAACAAAAGGAGAAAAAAAATGTTAAAAAGATGTTAAGGGGCTTACCGCCGACTATATTTAGCCGAGGGTAGCCCCCATAAGGTTTGGTTCTCTCTTTGGTTTTTTCTTATTTGTTTTATAGAGAGAGGTCGGCGCTTCTCTCTCTAGAAAGCCATGTAACAGTGAGCGTGAGAGATAATATGTGTTTGTCTGTCTAGACTGTGTGACAAGCACTAAAAGTTTCTCGCAATTATTTTTAAAAATTAAATTGATAAAATAATATTTTGAATAGTATAAAAATTTTAATAAAAAAAAATTATTTGAAGAACTATTTATATTGGAGTGAAAAAAATAAATATTTTATTATTTTTTAATAAGTTTGATATTTTTTTTTTTCACATTACTTTATTTAATTGATTTATTTTTTTAGTGACTCCACTTTGTTGGTTTTAGTTCTTTAGAGAGATATGTAGAAATAGCATTTGTGGAAGAGAAAAGACATTTTAGCATTTTCTTTGGCTTTCCCTTTGAAGTGTACAAAACAAGCAAAAAAAAGCTAAAATATTAGTTTTTTATTTTTGACTTTCCATTTAACTTCTTCATTGGATATGCTCTAATAATTCTATTTTCATATATATTAGGAGTTCATGTACGTTTTCCTTTTATTCATTTATTTTAATTCTTAAACTAGGTTATATATATATATATAATAAGGAAAAAGAAAAAAAAATGGTCCTTTTGTATGTTGTTTTTAATTTTCTCAAGTTCGTTTTGATCAAATTGTTTGTAACTATGCTGATTTATTTTTGAAAAATGTGTTTGCTAGGGACGTGTCGTCAAAGATTGATTTAGCCCATGTGTCTCAAGATATTGTAGAACTATGGAATGAATGGCAGATTCGGTCATTAATGTTACTCAGTCTCCTTCTGCAAATCTTGCTCACCTTTTTTGGAGATCTACGGAAGTATCATAATGGACGTTTGCTTGGGACTTTTCTTTGGGTAGCATACCTGTCTGCAGATTGGGTGGCAACTTTTTCGTTGGGTATCCTTGCTCGCAGCGAAGCCGACTCCGCAAATCCGAAATTAATTCCTGTGTTTTGGGCTCCAGTCCTTCTTGTTCACCTTGGTGGCCCTGGAACTATTCCTGTTTATTCAGTGGATCAAGCCAGCAAATTATTGATAGTTCGCCTTCTTCAGCTAGTAACCCGAGTTGGTGTGGCTTGTTATGTCTTGTTCAGGTTATGGAACAACAATGTCATCACGTCGGTATTCATTCCCATCTTTGTTTCAGGAATCATCAAATATGGTGAAAGGATTTGGGTTTTGACGAGAATCCACGTATACAATAATGTGTCGCCACAACCTTTTGCGGAAGACCATCGCATCAAGATTAAAGATATATTACCCTGCTACGAGAATACAAGAAGTAAGGTCATATATCTCCATGAAGCTCATATTTTATATAAAACGTTCCAGATACTGTCCAAGAATTTTAATCTCGTCCGATTGGATCAAAAATTCACCTATGATTTGGTTTCTAAAAAGGAAGCGGAGGAAGCCTTCCACTTGATAGAAGTTGAGCTGGGATTCAAGTATGATCGGCTTTATTCTAAGGTGACAAGGATTTCCAGGTCTCGCGTCATTTTCCGCTCTACCACCTTCTTATCATCTATTTCTGCATTAGTTTCCTTCTCAATAATGACAAAGAGCAGTAGTGTCTATTCGAAAAATGATAAGATTATATCTTACGTGTTGCTGAGTGGAGTTGTGTGCCTTGAAACTTATTCCATCATTATGCATCTCTTTTCCGACTGGACTATGATTTGGCTTACCAGTACTAGTGAAAGAGCTGGTGGTATTCCCCGTCGAATCCATTGTCTTTCTCTGTTACTAACATTTTGTAGGAAGCCCAAAAGATATTGGTCAGGATCTATGGGACAACACAACCTAATAAGTGCTCAATCAAACAACAAGCTTCTTAAGAAGTACCTTCCATGGATCATAGGGAACATTGATAGCTGGAAAAAAGTGGGCAAGGATTTAAAAGAATTGATCTTCAAACAAGTCAAGGATAAACGTTCAAGGTACGATCCCGATACCAATGATTTCACTTTCCTCAAGAATCTATTGAAAGAGAGAGGTTTAGAGGTGCTTCGAAGCAAGCATTGCTTTGATAAATTGGGATGGAGTGTCGCTGGTGTAGAATTCATTCATAGCCTCCTCACTTGGCACATTGCTACTCATGTTTGTTACTTGCATGATTCTGATCAGAAGAATGGTTTTCACAAGAAGCGAAAAAGTGTTATATTGAACAGCACATTATTATCCGATTACATGTTGTATCTCCTGGTTAATTGTCCAACCATGTTAGCGAGAGAGCCCAGCGAAACAAGGTATGATGATACGAGAATTCATTTGCGTCTTCTCCTTTTCTGGAATACACATAAAGAGGTGAAGCACAACATTTCCTTGGAAGAATTGAATGCATTATCGTTTCAGGAAGCTGAAGTGAAAGCCTTTTTCAAACAATTGCTTCAAAGTCCGTCTACCGTGTTGAAGGAAATTGATGAACAAGGCAACGGAGAAAAGTCAGCCCTACTAGATGGTTGCATGCTTGCTGTGTCATTGCAGTCATTGGAGAGACGGGATGGTTGGTCAAATGACGAGAAATGGGAAATGATAAGTCATGTGTGGGTGGACATGGTTATGTATGCCGCAAGTCATTGTGAATGGAAGCAGCACACTCATCAACTTGCCCGAGGTGGGGAGCTACTCACTCATGTCTGTCTTCTCATGGCACACCTCGGTTTAAGCAAGCAATGTCCACCTAAAGAAAATAAACAATTAGATGATCGGTCTAAAAGGCTTGCTGGTATTCTTGAGTCTGAAAAACCTGGCTCCCTGGGTCTGAGGTATATTTCTGTGGAGTAGTACTGTTATTTTTAATGCTTCAATAAGGATGGAACTTTCTCATGTATTGTTATACAATGCCTTTTAGCTCTATGCGCTCTTGATCAGCTAGTTTATTCCTTTTGGGGTTTAGCTTTGTTTTGTTGTTTTGATGCGTTGTAACTTTTTTTTTCCCATTTCAGAACCAAAATATTATTATAAGGGAGAAGCCGCAATCAAAATATATATAGCCTTTTATAATGGATCAGTTCCAGTACATATGGTTTAAAGCTTGACTAAGAAGAATTTATTCTCGTTATTATTTTGGAAATGTTTGTGCTTGAACTTCTGTTTGTGTTTTTCATTTTTTTTCACAAAACAAATTTTGTCTTGTTTTTCACTATTTTTCTTTTTATTGGAAGAGATCTTTTCTTGTTTTCCCTTACCAATGGTGGACACCTACTCTTTGTGAAGGCTTTCAAAAGCCCATAAACTGACTAAAAGAACAAACCCTGTATGAGTTCAGAAAAACAAAAGAGCCCAAAGTAAGTTTAAAGACAAAACCCTAAAGTACAGCACATGCCAGTGGGCTTGCCGCTGACTTGCTCACCAGCGATTCAGTGACTTGACACCGGATATCAACACCGTATGTTAGGTGGACGAAATGTATATTTGAAATTGTGATAATGACAGTAGTTTAAATTTTAAAGTATTTTTTATTTAAAAAATATATTAAAATAAGATTTTTTTTTAATAATTTTTGATATTAGCATATTAAAACAATTTAAAAATATAAAAAATTATTTTATATAAAAAAATAAACCAAACACTCTCTAAAGACATGACTTCCGTCTAATTTGATACTTGGACACTTAATCGTAGATTAATGTATTATATTTACATGAATGTAAGCATTAATTTTAAATATGAAATAATATGTGATCTGAAGTCATTTGCAATAATCGTTTGTCAAAAATTTAAGAAATTTCACCAACTAATTAAGCTTTCGAATGATTTTCCATTTTATTGTAAAAAAATTGTACTACTACATTAAGGGACTTTTGATAAATTGGGTTCAATTAGGATCTTGACTAACATTTTTGAGATACCGGTTTTCATGAATATTTCAAATATTCTGATTGATTTCACCTTTATTATAGATTAGCGATAACCAGAGATGAATTCAGCTATTATTATTAATAATTATTTTAATCAAATAGGTCTTCTCAGTTCTTACAACTATGACTTATATATCCTGAGACTATATTTAGCTATATGGTTCTGATTATTGTTTTCGCTAAATCTCCATGCATAATTAATTATCTTTATCAGGGATTAATTAAGGCACAAATTACTGATTGCAATCAAATCACAGGCTTGCATATTAGTCTTCTATCCGTGATCACAATTTTAAATCCTACTTGTTAATCAATAATTAGCACTCCTTGATTCTATATAATTTGAGCAATCCAAGATAAAATACAAATAAAAAATTCATTGATTATTTATTTTTATTTTTTTATCAAAACAAGGTTGTTTTACCCATATTTACCTAGCACTTTGCCTATGTTTTATACATAAATGACTTGATATTTTTTATTTTAAGTTATGAAGGTATTTTTGGATGTAAGATTAGAAAAGAGAGTAATTTGAAGAAAAGATTCAGATCATGTTCCAATATGTGTCAAATATTGGCAGATTTGACATTCGATCAATATTTTACGCATAACTTAAATTGTAGAGGCTGAAATGAAGTGATTCTAGCTAGTAGCATTAGATAGCTAACATCTATATTTTTCTATACATATATGGCAAGAGAAAAGAAGAAGAAAGAACATAGAAATCACAGCCTTCAAAGACAAGTCTTGTATTCTTCTACTTTTTACCTTCGATCATTTTGACTTGAATATCTTGAGTTAGAGAAGTCCATTTGATGCAAACTTAATTTTTTTAGATTCTTGACTCAAAGACATATCAACAAATCAAATTGCAACACAAAAAAGCTCATATGAGAAATATATGATTTTTCTAAGATACCCATAAATTCTGTCAACAGACAAGTTTTGTAAAGAAACAAGTCCAATTTACTTACCAAGCATCCAAACCGAAATGACAATTATTTATTCATATGAAAAAGGTCTTTATTTGATCAAATAAACTTCACTAAATTTAAAGTCAAAGTTTGAAGATTTTATGCAAGACTATTTTTCCTTCTTTACAGGAAAGTAGTTATTATACTTTTTAAATATAAATTGTTTATTTTAGAAAGGACTCCTATTTTTTTTTTTAGGATACAAATGAACTAGTAGCGGTGTGGGGAAAAGGGTTTTTCTATCATATAAAAAGAAAAGCAAGAAATAAAAAAAGGGTGGCGGCCAGAAAGAAAGAAATTAACTCTAACCTTTTTTCCTACACATGAAATTATCTTTTGCGGCCACAAAGACGAAATAAACTGTAATTTTTTTTCCTACACATGAAATTATCTTTTTATCTTTTCTCTTAGTTTTTTAACAGTCATGTAAAGTTAAGTTATTTTTTTGGTTGAAAGGATACAAAAGACTTTGGATTTCAAAAATTTTGAGATTTATTTTATCTTTTATTTTCAGTTTTGTTACTTTCAATTTTCAACCCTATTTTGAAGTATTTTTTAGGGGGGGGAAAAAAACCCAAAAAATATATTCTTGATATATTTGTGTCATTTTTAGCATTTTTAGCTTTATTTCAAAAGGATTCGAATTTCAAATGTTTTTTCAATGCATTGGGCTTTTAATGCATCATTTTAAAAATCATTAATTGTACTAATTGAGTTGACATTGATATTGCTCATTTAAAAAAAAAATCAGAATACAAATGTTAGGCCAAACAATTAAAGAAAAAAGATAAATTTTTTTACCTATAAATATAAATATAGGTGTACACACATTGGGAGGGAGCCATATAAAAAAAAAAAAAAAACATAACACAAAAAAACCTTACCCTATTTTTCTTTTGGCAATTGTGCCGACACCTCCTCCCTTCGCCAAACCAGAGCCCCTGCAGTTTTGCTAACCTTCTCTCGGTTAATATATTAAAAAATAATATAAAATATATTTGATTATTGTGCTTCAACTTCTAGAATTTAGCCTCTAGCTCTTGAAAACTGGATCAACGCCTTATTGGCATAAGATCAATTATTGCTATTCATTATTACACGCAAGATTTTTGGAGCAATTGAAATTCATGGCCATGTCATATGCTAATTCCGAGTAAGAAAAGCACTAAATATAAGTACTATTAACTTTAATGTGCTGCCCAATCTTTTAAAGATTTGGCTTAATTGCGACAAAAGAGATATATTCTCACTTTATTTTTTTTTCTCTTTTTCAATAGCCCCAGGTAGTTTTAATTTAATTTTTGGGTAGTAATGCATGCGGTGTAAATAAAATTCAAATTTTATTTGATTCTAGCATATGAAATTTGTGATTTATTCTTGTTTTAAATTTATGCATTACAGTAAATTATTATGTGATTACTAGCATTTTCTTTGATGTTTCTTTGGTTCAACATCATTTAAGCTGGTTAGAAGTACTTAATGTGCTAAAAGTGTTATTATTTTCTTATTTTGGTTGCTGACACACCTGGTCTAACTGAAGGAAATGATCAAACATGAGCATTCATTCATAATGTGTCTGAAACTGTTCAAAAAATAGATTTCCTCTCCTATTATAACCTAAATTAATTTGATTCCCTTAAAGACAATAGGATAGCAGTACTTATCACTTGACATAATTTGCTACTAAAATAATGATATTAATTATTAAATTGCTTTTATGAATAATTATTTAATCAAATAGTTTAATGATAATTAAAAATATGTTTTCTTAAGGTAGTTAAAGGGAAACACTAAATCCATATAGGATTTTCTTGAATCATAGGTATTGTTATCCATTTTTCTTTCCTAAAACAAAAAAAGAAAAAAGAAAAAAAAATCAAAAAATTACCAGAAGAAAACCAAAAAAATAATAGCAATGAGAAGAGGATGCCGAAGCGCCTAGAAAATGCTCAAAAATTAGTTGAGGAAGTTCAAAAATACAGGGATTCAAATTTGACAGCATATTTTTTTTATTGATGAAGGCTCTATTGACAAGGAAAATTCAATTTGAGGAAGAAAAATCCAAAATCAAATGTTTAAAGACTCAATTAAATTTTTTTTGAAGGTTTAATTGAATTTAAGGAGGGTTTAATTGTAAGAAAATTGATTTTTTTAAGTTAATTTGAGCTTTAATTAGAAGAAATTAAAATTTAGGGGTCAAATTATATTTTTTAGGAGTTCAATTGGTCAAATCATGAGTTTAATTGCATAAATATTGAAGTTTGATGGGCAATTAGGGACTTGATTGAAAAATCCAAAATCAAGGACCAAACTAGAAAAAACATGTAAATATAGGGTCTGAAATTGACCAAATCAAGGGCCAAATTATAGAAATTGAAAGTGTGTTGATCAATTAAGTGTTAAAATGCACAAATTCAAAACAAAGGATCAAAGTGAAAAAGACGACCAACTTCAGGGCTAATATTTGAATTTGGCAGGGATGCAATATAATTGATTCTTAAAATCAAAATTTCAATGGAGGACTTAGTTGAATAAATAGAAAATTGAGGACTAATTTGGAAATTAACAAGTTTTGGTGCCATTTTCTTTTAAATGAAATGTCGTGTTTTGCTCAAAACGACATCCTTTCATTCACTATTCAAATAAAAAATAAAGTTGTAAACGGTGCTGCTTTGATGCCATTAATTATTAGCCATCTTCTTCCTCTGGGCAAGTTGCAGGCAAAGGAAGAAAGTTCTGTCCCCCTTGTAGTCCCTCTCTCCCTCTATCTTATAGAAACTCAAAAAAACCTGACACAACCTACACCCATGGCCTACCACGAGAAGAAAAAACAGAGGGGACAAGTCTTGCAGGCGATTGCCTAGTGGCCACTTGACTGCCCCACTCCTATATCATGATTAGACACGAGTAATAACTCTTTTCCCCTCTTTTTCTCTTTATAAATACCACGGGACAAGAGGACAAAAGGAGAAGAGAGGAGAGAGGAGGAAGAAAAGAGAAAAAAAAAGAAAAAAAGAGAAAGACTAGAAAAAAGATGAAGAAGAAAAATACAGAGCAAAACAAAAGACAAAAAATCAAAGAGAAAAGAGAGGGAAAACAAAGAGAGAAAAGAGAAGAAAAAAAATGAAACAACAGGGGATAAGAAAAAGAAAGAAAGAAAGAGAAACAAGGGAGACCAAAGGAAGAAAAGGAGAAGAGCAGAAAACAAGAAATGAAAAGGAAGGAAAGAAAAAGAAAAAGAAGCTTGTGTCTCTACCTAAAAAAGAAGAGGAACCGTCTCTTTCCCCTCTCTCGCCAGCCACCATTTCTCCTCCCTCAGCTTTGAAATAGCACCTCAAACCATTTCCCAACCACCACTGTTACTCTTCCCAGCTGCCACCACCAGCTCAGCTACTAGAGCCCCCCCAGGTAACCCTCTCTTTCTTTGTTTCGTCTTCCCCTGCATCTTTACTTGCATGTAGAATGTGCACAGTTCATGTTTCTGTAGCAAGGATTATAATTAATTGGTTATTGTGCTCAACACAATAACTGGTTAATGGTTCCTTAGGCTAGACTCTCAGCCCAACCCACACAAGTGGGTTGGGTGCAGCCCCTAAAAAAAGGTTTTGTTAGGCCTAGATTGGCCTAGGCCCTTTTAGGAAGAGATCAGTCCAACCCCTTGTCAGGTCAAGACCAGACCAATCCTTTTAGGGCTAGGTCTGACCTAGCCTATCTGTAAACCCCTGTAAAGAAATATAGGATTAAAGTAATAAGGTTTCGAGGAATAATGGAGATTCGGTATGAAAAAAATGAATAAATAATGGGAATGATAGTAAATGTCATGTAAGAGAAAGAATGATCTCCATAAATAAATTTAAAGGTATTATTGAAGTCGAAATGAGGGTTATACATTTTAGTTTAAAACTTATAACGTTGGAGAAACTGGTGACGAGTTTCAATGAATAAAAGAATAAGAAAAATGAGAAGATATGTAAACCCCGATCAAAAACCTAATTTTGACAAATTAGTGATAAATAGGGTAATATTGAATTTAATGAGTATAAATTAAGGGAAATTTCATGATGATCTAAGTAAATAAATTAATGCATGAAATTCAGATTTTAGCACAAAACATACTAACTGTCTAGTTTTACACTATTGATGATATATCTCAATCTGACCATTGGATCAGGCTAAAATGTTATAAGCAATCTCCATACTTGTTTTTTTATCTTAAGTTAAAATTTTTATGTTAATCAGAGTTTGGGAAGGCTTTACAAGAATATTGAAAATTGGGTAAATTAAAGAAGATGACACACGAGCTATTAATAAGGGTGTTTTTGGTAATTTAATCAAAACATATATTCTCCTCTCCTTCTTTAAAGACAGCCCACGTCTTGTACAAAAGGAAAATAGGAGGGAGACCATTTATTTTCTCCCATTTTCTTCATCTTCTCTCCATTTCTTGAAGCTAAATAAAAAACGAGTTTTCTTGGAAGGATTATATCCAAGAAAACAAATTAAGTGACTAAACTTAATTAAAAAGTTAGAGAGCTTGAGAAAAATAAAGAGAAGAAGTTGGAAATTGGAAGAGGAGGACATGATTTTTATAGATTTTTGCAAGAATTCACTTAAATAAGTTAAAGCAACAAAGATAAAGAACATATTGTTAAAGAATTTTGTTTTTCTCTCTTGTTCTTAGATGATGAGAAGAAAACCTCCAAGTTTCAAATTATAGGGTTCATGTAAATATTTTGGGAAATGTTTTTAAGTTTGGTTTGAGAAATATTGAATGAGAATATGATGTTTAGCATAAAAAATATGTTTTGAACCTAAAGATAATTGTAATGGGTTTAATGATGATGGAAGTGTTTGAGAATTGCCTATGTTGTGTTTGAGTCATGTTGGATGTGTTGATAAGTGATGGATACAATTAAATTCTATAACATGTATGGTCTTGAAGTGATGCATAACAATATAATCAGGAATGAATGCTAAAGCCATAAAGGCAATCAAATAAATCAAACAAGCACAACAAATGAGATAGCAATAAAAAGACAAACAACAAAGCTTAGTCCTAATTTTTCGTAGTGGAGTCGCCATTCTATTACACCCGAACATCGCGGTGACTAGTTAAAAATCTAAATTTAAATAATAAAAAAAAACAGATATCTGGCATCTTGTTCTTTGGAGGGAAAATGCCTAGTTCAAGAAGTTGCCACCTAGTATTATGGTCACTAGAAACCCTAACTGATCAACAGATATTATATGGTATGGGACTGGTTGCGCGAAAGAGAAGATATTA
Organism: Populus davidiana; assembly: GCA_030145905.1. Taxonomy (NCBI): domain Eukaryota; kingdom Viridiplantae; phylum Streptophyta; class Magnoliopsida; order Malpighiales; family Salicaceae; genus Populus; species Populus davidiana. The sequence goes on along the minus strand of CM057794.1, from coordinate 20,154,516 downwards.
TCACCCCTTTAACGTCCTACCTGAGGCAGACTATATTGCTAATTTTATCTTCAATTGCTAAGAGTTTGTATTTGTTTCATTTTTAAGATCATCCTATAATATTCTCGACTCTAGCATCGGTGAATATTCACCTATGAATATTTTCAACTCTGATGTTGGTAACTATTGTCGCACCCCAAAAAAAATCCGGCGCGCGGCATCAGGCTGACGATTTTTATCGTTGTTGCGTTTGCTTTGAATTCGTTCGTTGGAGTCGCCACCTAGTAATTTATTGAGGGCTACTAGGAAACCTGATGTACTAGTCTTGTCAGAGATCGCGGGTAAGGGACTGGTTGTGGTTAGGGAAGGTATTAGCACCCCTAACGCACCATACCTGAGGTAAGCTGCTTTGTGTTCTGATGTGATTTGAAAATTTAAAATATTAATTAAATTCTAAGGCTTGAATAAATTAGTTATTAAATCCATGAATATATGTAGAAACTTATCCTTACATTTTCGTGGAAAATACAACTTTGATTTTATTTGTCCTTGAGATATCTAACCATATTTAAATTAACAATCAATTCCTTTTGTCAATATTAATTAAATTCTAAGGCTTGAATAAATCAGTTATTAAATCCCGAATATATGTAGAAACTTGTCCTCACATTTTCGTGGAAAATACAACTTGATTTTATTTGTCCTTGAGATATTTAACCATATTTAAATTTAACAAATAATTCTTCTTGTCCTTTTTTTTTATAATTTAATAACATAAATAAAAAATGCAAACACACACACAACTTTCTTTTTATTATTTATTTATTTTTCTTTTCTGTTTTGATCGTTTCTTTTACAAAATACAAATTTAAAACAATTAAACAAAAATTACATTAAAATTACAACAACAGCTTCAAAACCATCTGAAATTACATGAAAGCCCCTCAGCAAGCTGGAATAGTGCTGGAGAACAGTGGCGGCGCGTCTTCCCACGCGCCGCCGTGAAACGCAGGCAGCAGGGTGGTTCGAAACTGCTTGCTCCCCTTTTCGCTTCCTCTCCGGTGACGACCTGCAATCAAGAATAGAACACACACAACAGTTGATTTTACTCCATTTTTGTCCGAATCTATTCTGATTGTTTTATTTTTTAGATCTGTTATTTTCTGTCAATCTTTCTTCTTCAGGGCGTCCGCTCGTTTCTTCTTCAACTGGTGGCAGTTCTGTTGTGAAGGAGGGTTACTCCATGGCGGCAGATCTGGTGGCGAGAAGGGGTGATGGCGCTGCTGTGGTCGGGTCTGTTACTGAAGGATTTGATTCAGTCTTGGCAAGCTAGCTGGCCGGCGGTGAAGGAGACGCCGCTGGTTCGCCCAAATGACGGGCGGCTGGAGACGGTGGAGATCGTGGCCGAGAGAGAGAAGCCGGGAGGCGCCGGGGCTGTGAGGGAAGAAATCTCTGGTGAACAGCGGCTGTGAAGAAAAAAAAATCAAAACCGGGAGAGGGTTGCTCTGATTTCTCTTTTGGCAGAGGAGAAGTAGTCGACGGCGTGAACAAAAAAAGGTTCCAGCGGGGAGAGGCTGCTGTTTGGAAAAATGGGGAGCCAAGTCTTGGCCGGCGGCTGGAGAAAAGAAATCAAAACCAGCGACGGGGGGGGACGGCTCTTTGTTTTTTTAGGGAAGGGGGCGGCTGTGTATGTGGGGGGTGGTCTGAAAAATGGAGGTTGAAGTACGGCGCTGGGTAAGGGAGAAAAAGAAAGGGAAAGGGGGCTGGTTCGGCAGTAGGACAGGGGAGAGTGTGCGGTTGGTTCTCGGTTTTAGCCAAAGGGAAGGAACAAGCTTTGGCTGGCTAGGAGAAGAAGATGGGGGGAAACGGTGTGGAGCTGGTAGTGAAAAGGAGTTCCAGTTTCTCTGCCCACTGCTCTCGGGACCCGGCGAAAATGGCTCCAATCTTCCCCCCTTTGACATCGCTGGGAATGAGAAGAAATAGGGGCTCTCCTCATGAGGAGGGGCCTCCATTGCCGGCTGGAAACAAGGAAAAGAAGACCCACTGGGTGAGGGGCTGAGTTCCAGATTTTCAGCCGAAAGAGAGAGATTAAAATGGTCTTGGGCCAGGGGGAGCGGCTGGTTTCGAGTTAAGAAAAAAAATTCTTAGGTTGCCTCTCCCTCCAATATTCAAAATTCTCTATGCATAGACAAAAATATTGTTTCGGCCTCAAAATTGGTCCCTTAACTTTCTTTTTTTTTGTAAATTTTGATTTTTCTTATTTTTTTGTATTTTTTGAAAACGAGCAATATCAACGTCGACTCGATGAGGAAAATCAATGATTTTAAAAACAACGCGTGAAAAGTCGAACGCGTTTGAAAATCTTTTGAAAAATTAAATTCTTTTTAGACAACGCTGAAAATGCTAAAATGACGAGAATGTATAAAAAAAACATATTTTTTGGATTTTCATTGTTTTTCTCTATTTTTGGATTTTTTAAAAAATATATCAAAAACATGGGTCAAAAATTGGGTAGCAACAACTATTGTGCAAAAGTATGGCATTCCTAACTCTAGCATCAGTGAATAAATCCACAAAATTTGAACTTAAATGAAGAAGAAACATTTTTTATTTTATTTTTTGGGTTGGATCTAGCCTAGCAATACAAACTGGGCTAGATCCAGCTAATCCAATCTAGTTACTAGCCCAAACCAGTAACCGGTTCTGCCACTATTGCATGCGTGGATAGTTCACACATGCATACAACAATAACAATGTAATTAAATTGTCAAAACAAGGAAAGAAGAGGAACTTACCTGGTCGCTACAAAGCCAAGGACGATGGCGATCAGGATGTGAGGTTGCTAGCTGAAAGGAAACTCTCTCCTATGCTTCTTCTCGTCTTTTTCTACCCCTTGTTCCCCTTTGCATTTCTGTTTGTGTTCATCCCTTTTGTTTGTCTTATGGTTCCTTCTCCTTTGTTCATTCTCGTCCCCTTCCTCTAGTTTTTTTTACTTGTTGTCCTTTGCGTCCCCTGTCTTTATTGAGAAGAGAATGTTGTTGTAGCTATAGCTGGTGCATGCTCACAATGCATAGAGGAACTGTGATTCTTGGTGATGGTTGTGTGCTGGTGGAGGACTCAGAGAAAAGCTGTCTCTTTAGAATGTGAAGCAAAGCTCCTGACGCTGTTGTGGCTTACGGTTTGGCTAGTCGGAAAAGAAGTTACTGGACCATGGGGGAGAATTTGGTTGTGATGGGGAGAAGCCAAAAAAGGGAAGGAGATGATGAGGCTTTGACTTTTTGAATGTTATTAGGCGGGCCGGGCTGAGATAGAGGTGGGTTGAGATTGAGGTTATGGGGGTTCTTGTGAAACCCAAGAATAAAGTATACAAAAAAGGGGGGTTTATAATAATTTAAATTTTGTTATAATACATGTTGCAACCCAATTTTTGACCCATGTTTTGATAAATTTTCAAAAATAAAAAAAATAAAAAATAAGGGTTTACATGTGGCGATAACATAGAGCATCAGGACTAATATTAAAAAGGCAATACGTCAAGGAGATAATGACTGAATCATATATAATTACTGCAATATAACATATCATAAATTTATGATTTGATTCATGCTAGTTATGGAAAATAATTTCTACAATATAAAATACTATATATATAGAATTTGTTGGTGCTGGTTATGGAAGACAATCTCTGTAATAATTATTGCAATATTTCTTTACAGAGTCACATGTAGAGATTTTCTATATAAATAAACATTAAGTCATGAAAAAAAAGAAGGAGAGAACAGAAAAGAAAAATTCAGAGGGAGGTAAATTTACAAACGAGAGCAATTTTAAAAAACAAAAAAAGGAGCAAGCCACAAAAGACCTAAACCTATTTTTCCTCCTAGCCGAAGCCAAGCCGTGCCTCCACCTTTGGCCTGGCGATTTTGTTTTTTTTTACACAGAGACCAACCCCTCTCCCTTAGAAACTGAAAAAACTAGATCCCCCTCCTCAGCTGCCACTTTCTCCCCTTGGCCGTTTCATTTTCCCTCTTCAGCCGGCCATTAGAGCAGCAACCCCTCTCCCTTTGAAACCAAAACCAAATCTCCTCCCTCACTTCTTCTTCTTCTCCCAGACCCACAGACACCCGGACACAAGCCTCTTTTCCCCTGTCTCAGCCGACTTAAAGCATCCAGCCACCACCTCATCTCTCGCTATTAGTTGCAGCCCCTTCGCCAGACCTTACTACCCCAGCCTGCAACCACCGTAAACACCATTTACAGGCCTTTCCTCTTTGTCAACACAGCCCACAATAGCCCCCAGAAACAGCTCTCCACTCATCTTTTTTTTTCCCCTTAGTTCAGCCCCGCCTGGTAACATTCAAAACCAGAAGCCACAGCCAAGTCTCTCTTTCTCTTCCTTAGCCCTTCCACCGACAGTAACAGAGAAGCAACACCAGAATCGCAGGACGGCTTCTCCTCGAAAAATCCCAGCAGCTAGCAGCACCACCTCTACTGAACCTTGGCCAGCACCAACAACAACTAGAAACGAGCTGAGCCACTCGCCCAGCTGTAGCCTCCTCCACAGCCATATCCTTCCTCAGCCGCAGTGATGGAACCAGCAGAAGCCACACCTTTCCTCAGCCGCAGTAGCAGAAGCTATCCTTCCCTTCCAGCAACACAAGAAACAGAGGAGAAATATCAACCAGCCAACAGGCCACCATTTCCCGTTTCGTCTGCAACCGCGCCTGAAACTAGCAGCGACAACAGCCAGCAAACCTGGCTCCACCGTGAACAACAAGCAGGGGCGTCCCTCGTGAGTAGCAACGTTTGTCTTCCTCCACTTGGCCTCCAGCCGCTGCCTCACCAGGTAAGTCTTTATTTCCCTTTTCTGTTTTGCATTTTATGTGAAGGATTTGGGCACTGTGCGAAGGTAAATTAATTACCTTCGCACTGTGGAGTGCATGCGTGAGTAATTCACGCATGCAATCTGCAACAGTGCCCAGCCACATGGGCCGAGCTGGACCCAGCCCAAAAAAAAAAACAAGTAATATTGTTGGTTTTTCTCGTGTATTTAGTTTATGGTTTTGTTATTTTTTTTATATTATGGAAATACAAATCTGGTATTAAAACACCCGGTTTTTCCACGAAATGTTATATATATATGTCTTAAAAAAATAAAAAAATATTTTCTTGTGTGTTGCATACGGCCAATATCCTAACATATTCCGAATTTCCTTTTTTATATATAAAAAACAAATATTTGAAGTTTCGAAAATGTTTTTTCGCATGGATTTCTTAAACACAAACAAAAATTATTTTCTTGCATTTCTGGATTTTACAACATGTTTGTAAAACTCCAAAAGGTATTGGCCAATATTCCAAAACAAATATAAAAATCTTATTTTTTAGGGGAATTCATCTATTATTCACCGCTAATGTTTGGATAAAGAAATCCTTAAAGGACGAATATCCAAAATATTAGTGGGAGTAATAAATCCGCACACATCCTTGGAAGAAGCCTCGATTATAATCGAGGACATTTCAAAATTTCAAATTTTGACTCCACGGTTTACGAGCCGTGAAAGTATGAAATACTAAGGCAAAAGGAGGCTTTTAAAGCGCTCTAGATTTCTAAATCTTTGTCCTTCCTTCTTGCGATTTACAAGTCGCAAACTCTTGAAATACTAAGGGAAAGATGAGCTTTTACAGCACATGGAATCTCCTTGGATTTCTATCTTAATAAATTTAGTTTGAATCAAACACAGATTTCAAGAGATCTGCATTGGTTCTCCTTGGTACTTTGTAGACATATCTAAGGGTGTGATCCACATTGACCAAGGGTTCTTTTTTTACACTTTGAGTCCAAGTTTGTTCATCATAGCAAACTTATCATAGGAAAACTGATGGGATTACAAAACATCAACACCGTAGCAATTATAAAGCAAACCAAACACCAAGCAGCTTACTTTAGGTAAGGTGTACTAGGGGTGCTAATACCTTTCCTTTACGCAATCAGTCCATTGCCTTAGAATCTCTAAAAGACCAGTTAGGGTTCCTAGTGACCAAAATACTAGGTGGCGACTCCAAAGAAAATAATACAAAACAAAAACAAATGAAAAATCGCCATCGGACGCCGCACGGATTTTGACGAGGGTGCGACAGAAAAGCGTTTTCTAAGAATTTAGACTGTTTCTTAGAAAAGCGTGGAGTTTTCTAAGAATTTGAAGATGGGCAGGTCACCCAATATTGAGACCGTTTCTTAGAAAAGCGTGGAGTTTTCTAAGAATTTTAAGAGGGGTTAGTGACCTAATATTGAAACCATTTCTTAGAAAAGCGTGGAGTTTTCTAAGAATTTTAAGATGGGCCGGTCACTCGATTTTGAGACCATTTCTTAGAAAAGCGTGGAGTTTTCCAATAATTTTAAAAGGGGCCGGTTACCTGATATTGAAACCGTTTCTTAGAAAAGCGTGGTGTTTGCTAAGAATTTTAAGATGGGCTGGTCACTTGATATTGAGACTGTTTCTTAGAAAAGCGTGGAGTTTTCTAAGAATTTTAAGATGGGCAGGTCACCCGATATTGAAACCATTTCTTAGAAAAGCGTGGAGTTTTCTAAGAATTTTAAGATGGGCCGGTCACTCGTTTTTGAGACCATTTCTTAGAAAAGCGTGGAGTTTTCTAAGAATTTTAAAAGGGGCCAGTTACCTGATATTGAAACCGTTTCTTAGAAAAGCGTGGAGTTTTCTAAGAATTTTAAGATGGGTCGATCACCTGATATTGAGACCATTTCTTAGAAAAGCATGGAGTTTTCTAAGAATTTTAAGAGGGGCCGGTGACCTGATATTGAAACTGTTTCTTAGAAAAGCGTGGAGTTTTCTAAGAATTTTAAGATGGGCCGGTCACTTGATATTGAGACTGTTTCTTAGAAAAGCGTGGAGTTTTCTAAGAATTTTAAGATGGGCAGGTCACCCAATATTGAGACCGTTTCTTAGAAAAGCGTGGAGTTTTCTAAGAATTTTAAGAGGGGCCGGTGACCTGATATTGAAATCGTTTCTTAGAAAAGCGTGGAGTTTTCTAAAAATTTTAAGATGGGCCGGTCACTCAATTTTGAGACCATTTCTTAGAAAAGCGTGGAGTTTTCTAATAATTTTAAAAGGGGCCGGTTACCTGATATTGAAACCGTTTCTTAGAAAAGCGTGGAGTTTTCTAAGAATTTTAAGATGGGCCGGTCACTTGATATTGAGACTGTTTCTTAGAAAAGCGTGGAGTTTTCTAAGAATTTTAAGATGGGCAGGTCACCCAATATTGAGACCGTTTCTTAGAAAAACATGGAGTTTTCTAAGAATTTTAAGAGGGGCCGGTGACCTGATATTGAAACCGTGTCATAGAAAAGCGTGGAGTTTTCTAAGAATTTTAAGATGGGCCGGTCACTCGTTTTTTAGACCATTTTTTAGAAAAGCGTGGAGTTTTGTAAGAATTTTAAAAGGGGCCGGTTACCTGATATTGAAACCGTTTCTTAGAAAAGCGTGGAGTTTTCTAAGAATTTTAAGATGGGCCGGTCACTTGATATTGAGACTGTTTCTTAGAAAAGCGTGGAGTTTTCTAAGAATTTTAAGATGGGCAGGTCACCCAATATTGAGACCGTTTCTTAGAAAAACATGGAGTTTTCTAAGAATTTTAAGAGGGGCCGGTGACCTGATATTGAAACCGTTTCATAGAAAAGCGTGGAGTTTTCTAAGAATTTTAAGATGGGCCGGTCACTCGTTTTTGAGACCATTTTTTAGAAAAGCGTGGAGTTTTCTAAGAATTTTAAGATGGGCCGGTCACTTGATTTTGAGACTGTTTCTTAGAAAAGCGTGGAGTTTTCTAAGAATTTTAAGATGGGCAGGTCACCCAATATTGAGACCGTTTCTTAGAAAAGCATGGAGTTTTCTAAGAATTTTAAGAGGGGCCGGTGACCTGATATTGAAACCGTTTCATAGAAAAGCGTGGAGTTTTCTAAGAATTTTAAGATGGGCCGGTCACTCGTTTTTTAGCCCATTTTTTAGAAAAGCGTGGAGTTTTCTAAGAATTTTAAAAGGGGCCGGTTACCTGATATTGAAACCGTTTCTTAGAAAAGCGTGGAGTTTTCTAAGAATTTTAAGATGGGCCGGTCACGTGATATTGAGACCATTGCTTAGAATAGCGTGGAGTTTTCTAAGAATTTTAAGACGGGCCGGTCACTCCTTTTTGAGACCATTTCTTAGAAAAGTGTGGAGTTTTCTAAGAATTTTAAAAGGGGTCGGTTACCATATATTGAAACCGTTTCTTAGAAAAGCGTGGAGTTTTCTAAGAATTTTAAGATGGGCCGGTTACCTGATATTGAGACAATTTCTTAGAAAAGCGTGGAGTTTTCTAAGAATTTTAAGATGGGCCAGTCACCCAATATTGAGACCATTTTTTTTAGAAAAGCGTGGAGTTTTCTAAGAATTTTAAGGAGACGGTCGCCTGATATTGAAACTGTTCCTTAGAAGAGCATGGAGTTTTCTAAGAATTTTAAGATGGGCAGATCACCCATTATTGAGATCATTTCTTAGAAAAGCATGGAGTGTTTTCTAGAAATTTTAAGATAGGCAGATCACCTGATAGCGAGAACATTGTTTAAGAAAAGCACTGAGTTTTAGCTTTATCAGACAATTTATCTTTTCAACACTTACTACGCAAAGCACTTGACAAGTTTTGCTTCGTAAGCATTGTAAAGAGGGGGCATCTGTTGTTACCCAATTTCGGACCCCCACGTGCTGGAGAGGGTGTATACCTCTTTTGAACAGAGTATAGGAGTTTAGCTCACGTTCGCTAGAAAATTGACAAAAGCACAAAAATAATTTTTTTTTTTGAAGGCCTTGTTTGAGCTGTTTTCTGTTTTTGTTTTTTTCCTTCCCCTTTGCTACCAAAATCATCAGTTTTTTTCTTAGTTTGGTCAAGAGTCTTCATAATGTTAAATTCGTTTTTTTTTTCTGGTCTTTAAGGTTGAATAAATCCCTCAGAATTTGCACTAAAAAAAAATGGTTCTGCTGCTGTGGCAATTTTTTTGTTCCAACTTAGGCTCTGATTCTGACTCGGTTTCGTATGATATCTGACCATCCTAGGTATATTCTATCACTCATTACATATTGAAAATTGACGTACCCCTTTAATAGGTCCTAGGGATCATTGTTCTTAGAGCAGATTCTCAGTCAAATTTGGATGCTCAACATTGTCGAATCAAGAACCTTTTTGACCAACTTGATTACTGTCAGATTCTGTTCTCTAAAACGATTTTATCTCACTTTGACTCCTTCATCAAAGATGTAGTCCTGGACGCGTAGATAAATTTGGGCTTTTGAATCGCTTGATTTCAATATCAGAAGCTCAAAATATTCCTGTTTGAATATCTAACGTGAAGGTAGAGAATTCTGCCGCGAGAAGGATATTGACTCGAGTCTGCACTAAAAGAACTCTATTTTTGGCCTAGTTTTTGTGATTTTTGTTCTTATTTCATACTCTCAGTCATATCAGGATTCTCCGCATTCGTCAGTTTTTGAGTTAGACCTGGAGATCCCTTTTGACCCACTAGATTACTGCCAGTTCCTGTTCTGTAAAAAGATTTTATCTCACTTCGATGCCTTCATCAAAGTTGTAGTCCTAGATGCGTAGAATAATTTTGGGTTTTGAATCACTTGATTCCGATATCAGAGGCTCAAGATGTTCCCATTTGAATATCTAACGTGAAGGCAGAGAATTCTGCCTCGAGGAGGATATTGACCCGAGTCTGTACTAACAAAACTCTATTTTTGGCCTAGTTTTTGTGATTTTTGTTCTTAGTTCAAACTCTCAGTCATATCAGGATTCTAGGCATTCGTCAGTTTTTGAGTTAGACCCGGAGATCTCTTTTGACCAACCACATTACTGCTAGATTCTGTTCTGTAAAAAGATTTTATCTGACTTCGACTCCTTCATCAAAGTTGTAGTCCTAGATGCTTAGAATAATTTTGGGTTTTGAATCACTTGATTCCGATATCAGAAGCTCAAGATATTCCCATTTGAATATCTAACGTGAAGGCAGAAAATTCTGCCGCGGGAAGGATATAGCCCAAGTTCGCGGGGCTGATTCGAAGGATTTTTTTGGACCAAGGACTGAATCAAAAATTGTTAAAATGAGGGATTTAATTGAAGAAGGATATTTAAAGGTGGAGAGGGGGCTGGATCATCATAAATGACAGGATTTTTTCCACACCGAAATAAGGAAAATGAGACTTTGCAGCTGCACCCTCCATCTGATTTCTTTCCTTTTTTCGCTGCAAATTCCTGCTATTTTTCCTTTATCATCATGCCTGAATTTTGGAGTTGCAACCACGTTTTTTCTTGCCTCATTTCAAAGGGATCAGCTGGCCCTATGGAAGGAAAGAAAATAGCCACACCCTCCTCTAAAACTGGAAAGAAATCAGACGTAAAGCACCAGCATAAAATCAGAATATTGCAGCTTCCTTTTGCGTTTTTTTTTACTGCAAATCAGTAGGGATTTATGTCTTAGGATTAATGCCTTGAATCCTTCCTAAATGGAGACATATTTAGACTATATATAAGCCCCTCTAATGACCTAAAGGGGCGGCCAAAAAGAGAGCAGAAAAATAAGAAAAGAGAGGAGAGAATAGAGAACGGGAGAGAGACAGCAAAAGAAAAACAAGAAAGAAGCCTTTGCTCCACTTGTTTTCTGCAAATAAAAACTGCAGAAACGGGAAAAGAAAATTAGGAATCAGTAGAGAAAGTGACGGAGGCACAGAGTAAAGAAGGAGGCAATAAGCAGACCCAAACACAGAAACATAAGAAGAAGGACAGACGCAGACCGAGCAACCATCACTTTTCCAACGCCACTGCAGTTTCTTCGTCGCCAGGTTGGTTTTCTATTCACCTGTTGCATGCCTTCTTTCGCCTTTTATTTGCACCGTTTAGCGTGGTCTTATGCTTTGTAATGTATTTGTTTGTACAGTTCAAGTGAATAGCTCTCCATTCACAAAAGAGAGCTGCACCCCTTTTGTGTCCAGTCGGGTCACTTGCTTGGGCAAGTGACCCGGCCAGACCTTCCCTTTTTTTTTTTTCACAAAATAAAAGAAAGAGAAAGTGATTTATGATTTTTTTCTGGTATGTTTATTCTAAGATCTGAATTTTTTTTTATTGTAAAAATATTAGTCTTGTGTTTAGAATACCAGGTCTTTTTTTTGTTTTTGACGCAATTGATAAATATACATATATATCAAATTTGTTTTCTTGTGTGTTACATACGGCCAATACCCTAACATGTTTTAAACGTTTTTTTTTTATATACAAAAAAATATTGGAAGTTTTAAAAAGGTGTTTTCGCATGGATTTCGTAAACACAACAAAAAAATTATTTTCTTGCATTTTTGGATTTTACAACATGTTTGTAAAACTCCAAAGGGTATTGGCCAATATTCCAAAAAATATAAAAATCCTATTTTGGGGGGAATTCATCTATTATTCACCGCTAATGTTTGGATAAAGAAATCCTTAAAGGACGAATATCCAAAATATTATTGGGAGTAATAAATCAGCACACATCCTTGAAAAAAGCCTTGATTATAATTGAGGACATTTCAATTTATTTGTTTTTGCTCCACGGTTTACGAGCCGTGAGAGTATAAAATACTAAAAAATATAGGTTTTTCTTAGCGCCCTAGATTTCTAAATTTTTTATCCCTCCTCCTCGCGATTTACGAGTCGCAAACTCTTGAAATACTAAGGGAAAAATGAGCTTTCAAAGCACATGGAATCTCCTTGGATTTCTATCCAAATAAATTTTATTTGAATCAAACCTAGGAAAATTAATAGGATTAGAAAACACCAACACCATAGCAATGATAGAGCAAACCAAACACCAAGCAGCTTACCTTAGGTAGGGCGTACTAGGGGTGCTAATACCTTCCCTTTACGCAACCAGTCCCTTGCCTTAGAATCTCTGAAAGACCAGTTAGGGTTCATAGTGACCAAAATACTAGGTGGCGACTCCAAAGAACCAAATCAGCAAAACAAACAAAAAAATCACCATCGGACACCGCGCGGGGGACGTGCGACAATACAAATAATGTAACTACAAAAAAATGGCTTAATTAAGAAAAAAGGAGGAAGATGGGGCCAAAATAGAATTAAGAAGAAATGGGACTATAAATACCCATCCCTTCTCTCAGTAATGGTAGGCTGATTACATTAAGAAGAGGGGGAGAATTTTAGATTTTTCCTTCATCAAATCTAAGAGTAAACACCTAAATTAGTATACCCACACAAGCCCTGGAATGATTAAGTGGAGGAAACACATTTGGGTGGAGAATTAACAAGAAGAAAAGTGAAGAATTGGTGAATAAAAGAGGGGGAAGAGTGGCCGACTATATGCAAGAAGAACAATGCTAATATTCTTTTAAAGTGTGTGAAGTAAAGTTTAGATTTCATCCAAGTAAGGAGTTCTAATTACAATTTCTAAGAAATTAACTTCAATTTGATTAGAAGTTCATAATTTTCTTGAATTGGGAATTAGGGTCTTTGAACATAAAATTTTGGGAAAATGCAAAAATAATTGAAATTAAGTGGACTAGAAATAATTGAAAATGCTTTATAGCCTTTTCTTCCTTCCCTTTCAAGTGCACCTTAAAGCCCTCGACCACCTTGGGTAGTGTGTTTTCTAACCCTACCTCCTTTTGAGTGTGGCTTAGAGCCCTCGACCATCTTGGGTAGTGTGTTTTCTAACCCTGCCTCCTTTTGAGTGTGTCATCGAGCCTTTTTTTTAAACCTTTTAGTCTTTCTCTGAGTGCGCTTTCTAACCCTCACTTCAAATACTTCCATAAGTATTTATCATTTCTCAATATGATGAATCCATCATCTCTCATTCTTCTTTTGCTTCTTTACAACATTTACTATCTAAAGTCTCTTACGAGACTTTCTATCGTAAGCATTGTAAAGAGGACAGTAACTGTCATAACCCAATTCTTGGTTATTCCTCAAAAATCAGTTTCTTTTTCAAAATAAAAAAATAAAATAAAATAAAGGTTGGCAATGTGGAGAAAGCAGATTAAGGAGGGATACAAAAAAAACAAAATCAAGTTGCAATTTTTTGAGGAAATTCAAGAACTAATTGTACCCCATTATGCCCCAAAATGGAGAAAAATGCAAATTCAAGGTCAAATTAAATGATTATTGGATGAATTTGCATAAAAATTAAGTCCAATGACATAATTAAATTTTTAATAGGCCAATTTGATTTAATCTCGGGCCAAATTAAATTTTAATTATGTTTAAGATATAATTTGAGTCCAATTAAAGGATTTAGTTAAGTGCAAGGACTTAATTATACTTTAAATGGGTCAAATTAATTTTATTTGGGGCTTAATTGGTGAAAAATTAAGTTTGGGAGCTTAATTTAGGCTTAATTGAGAAGATTGGAATTTTAAGAGATCAAATTTAATTTTTTTTCCAAGTTAATTGATTGAGATTACGGGTCAAATTGCAAGAAAATTGAAGTTTTGGGGTCAATTAGGGGTTAAATTGACAAAATTCACAGCCAAGGACCAATCTACAAAAGGCACCAAACTATAGGGGCTTAATTGACAAAAATCAGGGGCAAAATTGAAGAAATTGAAAGTTTAATGGTCAATTAGGGGTTAAATTGACAAAATTTGTTGCCAATGACCAATCTACAAAAGGCGCCAAACTATAGGGGCTTAATTGACAAATCATGGGCAAATTGAATAAATTAAAAGTTAATGGTCAATTAGAGGTTAAATTGACAAATTCCAAGACCAAGGACCATATTGTAAAAGGCGCGTAACTTTGGGGTTCCAATTGAAGTTCAGCAGGGGCTTAATTGCATTAAATCAAAAGTTTAGGGTCAATTAGGGGTTCAATTGAAAGAAATTGAAAGATGGAGGATTAAATTAAAATTCAGTAGAAATCCTTACTTCAGTCCATAACGGCGTTGTTTTGCATAAAAAAAAAGGATCAGACGACGCGTTGTCTGGTCACTGTTCATTGTCTTACCCGTTTTACCCTAAAGAAACAGCGTGGGAACCTACTTTGTAGGTGCATTTAATGCTTGATTTCTTCATCAAATCGAACAAAATTTGCACGAAAAGGATCCCCTGCAGTTTCTCTACAACCCTATGTGAACAGTTCAGGATGAATGACAGAACGACGATGGCATAAAGAGGTCAACTGAGGTAGCCTTTTCCTGCAGATTTGACAACTTAGGGAGGCTACTTTGAACCAACGGTTGGGATACTTCTGAACCAAATCAAGGGCTCAAATTTTACCTCGATATAGACGAGATTACCCTCTTCCACCGCCTATAAATAGAGACTCTGTTGATGACCTGAGGGGGAAGGGGAAGAAAATCGAACGCAAAGTTGGCAAAAAACCAGCCTTCCCTACTCAATTTTCCTGCAACCGACCCTTTTCTCTTCTTTCTCTCTCCACCGTAGCCTTCAACCACCACCACCATCATCACATGTCTTCTCACCATCGTCCCCACCTCAAGTAGCCATCAAACCATCACACGTGGTGGTTGCACCACTTCTCTCTCTCCTCTGTAAAAATCTTCTTCTCTGCCACCGTGACCCTAGCAGCAGTAGCAACCACCTTGCCCAGAAGCTTTTATCATTCCCAAAGGCAGCCAGGACAACAGCTCTCTCCTCAGCCACTCCAACAATTCCAACCGCGAGCTTCCTTTCTCCTTTGCAGGACTATGTTCCTTCTTCTTCCAGCTGTGACCAGAGCAAGCCGCTGGCCTCACCACCTCCAGTCGCACCGGGTGCCATCAGTCAGGCCGCCAGCTCCCTCAACGCCAAGTAAGCCTCTCTCCTCTCTTCTTCTTCTTCCTCCCTGCTACCGCTACATGAGAATAGGGCAACGTGAATTATAATTCACGTTGCACTATCTCGTGCAACTTAGTCACTGGGTTGTGCCAGTGACTATGTTGCTTTGGGCTGAACCTGTCTTAGCCCAGCTCGTCCCCAAAATACAGGAAGAAGAATATGTTGGGCCGAGTCTGGCCCAACCATTTTGGGCTAATAACCAACCCACTTGTTTCTGGGCCTGTGTTGGGCCCATCCCACATGCTTTGATAATATTTAATTACTTAATATATAAATAAAAAAATAATTAAAAATAAAAAAACAAAACTTTTCCAATAAAAAAATTTCAAAAATCATTTCAAAAAATTTATGATTTTCTCAAAAAAAACTTTCTACCAATTTTGTTCAATAATTGATTGTATACTTACACTGTAAGATACAAATCTGGTATTAAAATACTTGGTTTTTTATGAAATATTTTCAAAAAAATAAATTGTTTTCATGCATATGGCCAAATCCTAAAAAATTTCAAAACATATTTTCATAAAAAAAAAAAAACAAGAAGAAGAAGAAATTGCATCTTTCTCATGTTTTGAACATCAAAAAACTAGATATCGTAACCAGTTTATGATCATCCATTAGGGTTTGGCCAAAATATCAAAAAACCTTTTTCAATTTTTTTAGGGTCCAGATATAGACTTTAATATCTATGGAGTGTAAAATTACACGATAAAGTACACCTTCAGGTATTAAAGATACAAGGTGTAAATAAATTTGATGATAAATTTAAGACTTTAGAACGGTTATAATTTAACCTAATAAGGTAGAGACTCTCTCATGAAGAGAGATCTACCTTGAGCCTTAGAAAAGACCAACAAATATAAACCCGGCTTAGAAAAAAATAATCAAACAACAATGTAGCTTACCTTAGGTAGAGTGCACTGGGGGTGATGCGTCTTCCCCTTACACAACCAGTCCCTTACCCAGACTCTTGCAGATCATAGATTCCTAGTAACCATAATACTAGGTGGGACTCCTAAAAATTAATTATAATTTTATGATTAAATCCAAAAACCTTTCCCAACACACAAAACCTCACACAGAAGGCACGACAGGAGCCTCCGCCATCGCCATAAGACGTCGCTTCGGCACGGCCCCGCAATAGAATCCAGGGAGGGTCCCTTCATAAAAGTTGTAGATGATTAGTACTTAAAAGTACATTCTCATTAAGATTTTATATCATCGTATTGCACTAAAGTATCATTAAATTCCCTAACTACATCATGTTTTATAATAACAAGTCTAATAATATAATATATTTTTAATTTATGGTAAATGCTTATTTTGAATGCAGGTATATCTCACAATTCAAAGGATTTATTGATGTGATTAACTATTGAAAGTGAAGAGACAAAAAGAGGACTAAGCTAAGAGAAGAGATGCTGGTTCAATTCCAAACTGGAACACCATTCGGTTATTGGATCATAACTGGAGTTGTAGAACTCGGATTTAGGTCTACTTTATATGAATGGAAAAGCTAAGACATAGCCCTAAAACTTTCATGAAGAGTCCAAGACTCAATTCTGCCGTTTTCAAGTTCAAATCTTAGGAACAACGGAGAAGTCGGAACCTGTCCTGCAGCTCGGACACTGTTCGGTTTTCAGCTCATATCTTGAGTTCTAGAAGTCCAAATGATCTCTGGTTTTTTTTGTTGGAAAGCTAAGACAATTGCCCACAGCTTTCATGGAACAAAGGGCTCTAATTATGATGTTAGCAATGACTTTTTGACCAGCCAACAATATCAATAACCAGCCAACAATGTCAAGAACCAGCAGCCAACATTGTCAAAAACCAGCCACCAAATCAATGGTTGGCCACCAACTAAATAGTTTGTCAACCAATCAATAGTTCTAATTTCTAGCCTATAAAAGGAGGCATTTGCCATGTATTTATATGTTATTTTTCAGATCAAAATCATTTTCTTGCTTTCTCTCTTTGTAATGTTCAAGTTTTCTTTCATGCTATATTAATATCTTGTTTATGCTTTTTCATTTCCTTTCCTATACTTAGTTAACTTATATCATGTTTATGTTCTTATATTGTTTATTTATGTTTTTCTTCTTCATTATGTTTAGCTAAGTTAATTATGTCAAGGTGAAAAGGTTTCACTAGTGGTGTTAGAATAGATATAATATAAACTCAACATGGACTTTAATGTTTATATCCAAGAAATTGTTATTAACATGTTTTATCTTTTTATCTTACTAATTCTTAATACCTTGCTTAATGGTTAATCTAGATTTGTGTTGTATAACACTTGGTACATCAAATGCTTGATCCTTCATAGTTTTCGGCCGACATCATTATTATGATAGGAACTTGATTTGTTGTTAACATAAGTTAGCAACATGAATGCCTGATGATATTTATAAGTATGGTGTTACTTAGATAAGATAATTAATATAATCATGTTAACAATTTATAATGAGCTAATAACGATAAATCATCCGATTGGAACCTCCTTTGTGTGGTTTCCAGTTGAGTAATAAAAAGAGTTTATATTATATTTATTTGAAATACCATTAGTGAATCCTCTAACCTTGACATCTGTTTTATCATTGTTTAATCCTTACATCAACCTCACCTCTCAAAGCTCTCTTTATTATTACTACTACTATTATTATTATTTACATTCTTGTTATATTATATGTACGTTAAGTATGCTCTGTGTTTGATCAAGGATCCTGACATTGTTGGTCTTGCCTTGTTCATTCGCATCAGAAATCTGTTTATATTATATAATATATCTCTTTAATATTTTCATAAACTCAGTATATAGGCTGGAAACCTGTGACCCGATCTTTTAGATCATTCTCAGGTATAACAATGCCACGTACTGAGTATTATTATTATTACTCTTAATATTACTATTACTATTGTTGTTATTATTGTTGTTGTTATCGTGTTGTTATTTATAATTTATACAATTAACCTCCCTGTGGTTCGACCCCGGTCTTGCCGGGTTATTTATTACTTCGACATTCCTGCACTTGGGAGAAGACATCAATCTTTTGGTCGTGTCAGTAGACAAGAGTGTTATCTTTCCAAAGAGTCTGACCTCGTTTACTTTGGAGTCTTGGAACTCCAGATAAAAATAAAAATTTGAGGAGAGGTCAAGCTGCCACCCCCTGCTAGCAAATTCGACCAAGTCGACAAAATGACGAGATTTAGTCATATTAAGGGTAGAATTTGTTTTCTTACCCTTTGTAAAACGTGTAATATTGTTTCATGATTTTTAGAAAGGAATAAAAAATGATTAAAATTAAAGTCATGATGTTCATTAGGATTACTAAAGAGCTAAAATTTTAAAGGATAATAATGGGGGATTTAGGTGAGAAAGAATAATGATAAAGAGAAATTAATATTATCACCATTTTTGTTGTTATGTTGTGGTATGTGGATTAACATAGACTAATGATGGGTATTTATGGTTTTAGGAGGAACTGCGGGAGGAGTACAACAACAACAGGGGAACACTAGTCAAGCGTCCATAGCATATAGGTACTCAGTACCTATATCTCCTCTAGCTAATAATTGTTTTAACTAACTATTGAACTATATATATATATGGCGGGAAAATGGAAATTAAGAACTAGATTTAATTTATGGGTTCTTTTAGAGGAAATGAACAGTAATAATGAATTGTAGGAATGATTGTTCCTCAAATTTGATTAGCCGGTCCCAAATACAGGAGGCTAATGATGTTAGCCAAGTTGGTTAACATCGGCATTATCAGTATGTGGGAGGAGAAATATAAAACTTGATTAACTATTCGGGTTCAGAATAGTTAATGATATCTGACGGGTAACGTTGATATCGGCAAAATTTATGGGACTTGATTAGCTTTCCAAGGTGAAAGCTAATGATGTCAAGAATCCTTAACATCGGCATACCCGAGGACCTTTTAAGGTAACATGGAACATTGATTAACTATTTCGGTTAAAAAATACTTAATGACACTAGCGATTGCATTAGTGTCGACATTTGATTAGTTGACCCCAGGACGGGCAACTAAAGACGCTAATGGAGGTCATTATTGTCGGCAGTAGTCTTTCCGATGTGGGGAGAAGTAGTTAAATGAAACAAATTTGATAATCCTTAAAAGGGGTTGGTGGTTGTGTATAGAATTACATATGATTTGAGGAGGTAGATGTGCTGTATAATTTTTCTTCTGTAAATTGTTTTTATTTTAGTTATTTTTAATTATATGGAAATTTTATATGTTACAGGTCCCTCCCATTCATGCCAAGAATATATAATTTAGGTTCCTTGATCGTTTTTTGTATAAGTTAGGAACTTATGGATTATTTATGTAATTATTATGTAGTAAACATATAACCTGTATAGAATAGTATACTGGTATTATTTTGTTTTTGGAATATTAAATGTATCAATCTATGCTTGAGATATTATGTTTAGAATGCTAAATTGTGTTGTCTTTATATATGAAATTTAAGTGTTCGAATGGTTCTCTTAATTATTAACTAATGCATGTGATATGAGATGGTGATTGGGTATGAAAATTTGTTTTGAGTATATATATTCTTGAATGAATAAAATGGTTGATTGTACCCATTTTGGATGTGATTATAAGTGTGTGCAGGGTAAATTGTCGATAACTTGGGACCTCCCGGTATAAAGGAGACTCTGCCAAAATTTCAGTGAATTTGTTTTGCTCCATATTCCCTTTATGTGGAAGATAAATGGATAAACTAATTAAACAATTGGGGTTGTTACAGTTCTCTTTTGCTGGGTCTGTGAGATGAGAGAGATGAAAGGTGGTCTTTTCATTTTGTGCTCTACTCAGTCTAGGTTACAGGGATGAGCTGAGGGAGAAATGGGATGAGTTGAGAGCCGTATTTAGAGGTCTAGGAAGGAAAAAAGAAAAGGAAACGGCTAAGGGGGGGCGGCGGCTAGTATAAGGTTCGCCGCACCCTTCTCTCTCTCTCTCTCTCTCTCTCTTTTATGTTTATGCACTGGGATCTATATTTATAGTGCAAGAGTCTTATCACATGTGAGAAATAAAGTCCTAGACAAACTCATTCTCTTCTTTGAATTTTGAATTTGATTAAGAATCAAATTCAAAAGCAGATAATTATCATTGAAGTCCCTAGTTTTCGTATAAGTTGACAAATCACACTTTTCATCAAAATAAATCTCTGATCTTTTAATTTTACCTTTTAAAACCCGTAAAATTAAATGAAAAGCAAACATGCCAAACTTGGGTTACAACATATACTATCATTCCATCGATAATAAATTTACTGACCGGATCATTGTAAAACTCTCGTCGGTAATTTTTGGTATGTAGGTAATTTTTGAATTTTGAATTTGATTAAGAATCAAATTCAAAAGCAGATAACTATCATTGAAGTCCCTAGTTTTTGTATAAGTTGACAAATCACACTTTTCATCAAAATAAATCTCTGATCTTTTAATTTTACCTTTTAAAACCCATAAAATTAAATGAAAAGCAGACATGCCAAACTTGGGTTACAACATATACTATCATTCCATCGATAATAAATTTACTGACCGGATCATTGTAAAACTCTCGTCGGTAATTTTTGGTATGTAGGTGAGTTCGTTAATAATAATAAAATATTTACTGTTGGGAAAAGCACACCAAAAAAAAATTACTTGTTTTATTCTACCAGTATTTCCCTCGAGAAGCTTTTCATATAATCAACAAAAATAATATATGCAATTTTGTCAGTGATTAAACAGGGGCACAATAACATTTGCAGTAATTCTTCTCAAACTCTCTGAATATACCAACGAACTTAATATGTTGGTTATTATTTAAAAATATATATTTAAAAAAACTAGAAAATAATTAAATTAATATAAATCAACACTCCATAATACTCAGGAACTGAGTTGCTTGAAAAAATAGATAAGAAAATCAACTCAAACAATTTTGCAACAAATAAATAACATAAAAAAATAAACAACAAAAAAAAAATCAACTAAAAACAATTTCCACCTAACCTAGAAAACCTATTTCATAACCCATAATCTAGCAATAAATAAAATAATTTAATTGAAATTGAACAACAAAATTGAAAAACAAAATCCAACAAAATTGATCTCATATGAAAAAAATCCTGCAACAATATTTATACAATTATTAACATAAAAATTTAAAAATAAAATAAAAAACAAATATAACGCAAAAAAAAACACAAAAAGAAAAAGAAAAAGAAAAAAACTTAGCTTAATGTAGTTACAAGTGAAGTTGAGAAGAGAAAAGAAAAGGCAAATTCATAAAGTAAGTTAATTAAAAAAAAATTGAGAAAAGAAAAGAAGAAAAGAAGAGAAGACATACCTGAGTGTTGAGGAGAAGAGAAGGAGTTGAGGAGATAAGAGAATAGAAAGAAAAAAAGGGAAGTTGGTGTTTTTTAACATAAGAAGAAGAAGAGGCGCTTCTGTTGTGAAATGAGGGATTCTGGTTTTTTTATTGGGGCATTTTACTGACAAATAATTAAATATTAATATTATTAATCATTTATCAGTGATTTCGTCTGTAATATTTAATTTAAATTTTCAATTGAATCAAAAATTTTCCAAAACCCCTATGTATCACTAATGACTTTTCAATTCGTCAGTGATTTAATATGTAAAAAACACTAATTAATAGTGCAATTGAGAAGTGAATAGTTCTAGAGCTCTCTAGAAAATATTAATAAAATTAATCGATTAGTGATACCTTTTGTAATTGACATGATGAATAGTGTCAGAGAGAAGTGAACAATTTACCAACGAGTTTATGGATGGATTTTACCGACGGTATTAATATCATCAATAATTATGTCGGTATAAATGACACATCATCATTTTTTTTTATGTTTTAATTCATTTCATCATACTTTTTTGCTTTGTTTTAATTTCTTCTTTTTTCACCGTAATTCTCTTAATATATACTGAGAAAATATTTCTATTGATAAAATTCACTGCAATTTACTGACAGAAACATCCATTAGTGTTTCTATTTTTATTTGTTAATTTTCTGGTAGTGTTTGAATAAAGTTTTGTATGAAAAATTTGTTTTCTAATTAACACAAATTAACACTAATTTGTTTTCATCAATAAAATTCATTATAATTTATCAAGGGAAACATTATTTCTAATTAACACAAATTAAAAACCTCACGAGAATCTTGAAAATGAAATCTCAAAAGAGTAAATGGAAATTAACAGCAAAAAACATAACACAAAATGAATGTTTTACTTCACTTTACTAATTAGATGTACGTATGAAGAATTTCTTCCAAAACAGTAAGTGTGACCATGATAATCACGGGTTATCTAGAAGCCTGCAGCATAAAGTTTTGCCTTGTGACAAGAGAAAGTAAATCATTCTGAAAGAACAACATATCCTCTCTTTTGTAACTTGTAAGTAATCATCATTCTACAGGAGTTCAATATCAAAGTTCTGTGCTTGTGATATTGTTTTGAGAAATTATGCCAAAGTAAGGTATCTAGATACTAATTCATAACCCAAATTTTCAGGAAACAGGACTTGTAAAACAGCTCAGTTGACTGCAAATTATAATTAAACAACATAGTTCTTGTTTGATGTAGGTTCTCTGCCTCGATTAAAATGATATTACAAACTTAAAATTCGAGTTTTAAGTTAACTTATTCAAACTCTAAATTTAATTATAAATCTACTCATGTAATTTTAAATTTATATTATAAAGTTATATAAGTATCAATATGATTAAATCTATTTTCACACAAATAATAGTTCAAATTCATAGAGTGATTCATACTTTAATTACATTCATGAATTGAAACTCCTAGATAATAGATATTTTTAATACTTTTGGTTTATGGAATTAATATTGATTACAAAGAAAATTACAAGCCTACTTGATTATCACCTATAGAATTATCGTCTAGTGTTTTATTACCTACAAAGGTATTGTCTATAGAATTATTGCCTAAAAGCAATCACTTACTTTTTCATATAGCTTGTGAAGACAGTAAATTATTTATTCTATTCCTTCTAAGCAGTATAAAAAACGTTTTCACATTTTGCTTCGTGAAAGGAATTTCATTTTCAAGTTCATAGTGTTGCACAATATCCTTAAATAAATTACCATCTCTATAAAATAATAAAACACAAATTCAGGATTGGGAACGCAACTCAAGCTGGTTACACAGCAGCGCAGTCGGCAGACATTTACTTCAACAAACGTTGGGGCTGCAAGTTCTGTGTGAATGTATGTCTATATGCTTTTGTTTATGCATTAATTTTTTATTTTACTGTTATTTTTGGTGGATATAAATGATGCTATTTTATTAAGCTGAAAGGTTGGCTTAAATGAATGATTTTATATATAATGTATCAGTTTTGTACCTCAACTACTTTTAAATCATATAGATTTCATAGATACATGAGATCCTAAATCTTACCACTGATCAGCCAGTTTATGTGGTTGAAACTTTGTTATGCTATGGCATATTATATATGTAAAATTTGTATGGTTCTTTATGATTTTGATAGCCAATGTGTTTAACTTGTTGAAAAATGTTCCAATATTTACAAAAATATGTTTCGAAGACTAGAAAATTGATAGTTATGCTGATTATAAATTGATGAATTTGGTGAATTAACTTAAAATTTAATCAATTTGGAGCTTGAACTGATCTCGAATCATTAAATAGCCCCTTAGAAAATTCACTTGGTTAAACTCGGATGACTAGCTAGATGAATCCATAATCTGACTTGGTAAAATCAGGCTTGAGACAAAATTCTTTTTTTTTTTTTTAATAAATGGTATTGTTTTGCACCAGAGAAAAATGAACTTTAGTTTCTAAAATAGGCAGCCACAAGCAGTTTTCTTCTTCTTCCCGTCGGCTCTTTATCCAATCTGCTTCTTCTTCTTAATCCATTTCTACTGAGTGTTGACCTTAAATTCAAGCTTAATTACATTTAATTTCAAGAAAGTTAACCTCATTTTCTCACCATAGGTTTCAACAAATAGTTTTTACACATATTTTTAGGTTTTTTTGTGAAAGGCTTAAATCTTTTTTTATTGTATTTATATGCAAGAGTTGATACTATTTGGTTTATGGCATCTCTATACTCCATTTTTCATTTTTTGAATTAATTTACATGAGAAAATTTAGGGTTTTGATTTAATGACATGTTCACAAAATTTAGATATTTTTCTATTGCAATATATAATGTAGATATAGTGATATTTGGTCTATGGCATCTTCTACTTGTTCCTTTTTTTTTTAATCAATGACACCTTTTGATTTATTAGGTTATTGTAATAGCATAATTGCACAATATCTTTGTGTTTGGTATTATGATGAATGGTGCTTTTCAAAAATGTTTTTTTACTTAAAAACACATCAAAAATATTTTTTTATTTTTATTTTTAACATCAGCACATTAAAATTATAAAAAAATACTAAAAAAATATTAATTTTATTAAGTTAGATGTATTTTTGAAACGCATAAAAAAAGAAGTTATTATACTCCCAAACAATCATTCGTCGTAATTAATACTAGAAGTGTTCTCAAAGACTTTAATTTTTGATTGCATCAACCTATTTTGCTAGTGTTTACGTTGCATAAGCATATATATAATTCACTATAAATCATAATCAAGCTAGCTGCATAATAGAAACTTGTGTTGGTCTGCAATAAATTGTGATTTGAATTAGGGAATAATAGATTCACTCTAGGCTCTCTCTTTTTTCAGGTTGGTACTAAATTGTTATATGCTTTTCTTTCAGTTTTCTAGTTTGGTCCGGGCCAACCCTCCCAGTCCAAGTCCTAACCATTGTGCCAAGTCAACCCTTAGGTGGAGATAAAAAATTATGGTAATTAATAGTTATATTAGATATAAGTTTCAATAATGAAAACATTAAAGCTAATGAGATGGTATTGATGATATTAAAAGTGGTGAGATGTTAATTCTAAATATGGTTTTTTAATTTATAATAATCGATGTATTGTTATGTTATTAATGGTTAAGAATTAAAACTTAAAAGTACATAGATCCATTAAGGTCTCCTAATAAAAAGATTGCTCCCAGACCATACCTTTCACATATAAAGTGATAGGGAATGTTTTAAAAAAATATTAATCCGCGTCAACCACTATCCTGCTTAATGATGTCTTAAGAAATCCAAGTAATTTAGGAGTAAGGTTTATGTGTTTGATAATCAATTAATCTATTAATTCTAAGAATTGATCCATTCTCTCAAGCCAAGGTAGTTAGTAGCTTGCACCTGATGTCTAGTAGGCTAAGGTGGGTAGTGGCTAGTACCTATAAAAGATCTCATTTTGTAGATTTGAGGACTCTTAAATGCTTAAGTAAATATCTTTGTAGAGAGAGAAAGTGCGATGGTTTTTAGAGAGATAAACTCTGGAAATATAGATGCTAAAAAATATTGAGAATAAAGGATTGTGAACGTACAGTTTGAAGGATTTATGATGTATTTATAGCCCCAGAGAAACCTAACTCCTATTAGAATAACCCCCTTTTGAGGAACTCTCATCTCCGAACTCATTGGATGAACTCTTATTGGAAAAACTCTCATTGGAGGAAGTCTCTTCTCCGAACTCATTAGAGGAACTCAACTTTCATTAGATGAACTCCCATCTCCGAACTCATTAGAGGAACTCAACTCTCTTTGCAGGAACTTTCATCTACGAACTTATTGGAGGAACTTAACTCCTATTATTCTCATCTCTAAATTCAGTGGAGGAACTCTTATTAGAGGAACTATCATCTCCATCTAGTAATGTTAGATCATTAGTCGAATGCTCAGAACCATTGAAACGGGCCATAAGATGTTGGATATATATTTCTTTACAATAAAAAAATAATGTAATAAAACATAGAGAGAGAAAATTAGAGAGATCAATTTTTAGCTGTATGTTTTGTGTTTATTGTTTTTTCTTGACTCAAATGAAAGTTTATCTTATAAGCTTTTATTTAAGATATATATTGAATATATATTTTCTTTACATATGATATTCAAAAACAAACATAGGAGAGATCAATCCTTCCAATGTTTTTTGAAGTTATTTAAGATTTATAATATTATATTAGTTGAATTATGGTGTAAATTGGTCATTTCTTGATAAAATTATAAAATCATGATATATAATTAATTTGTATTTAAAAAAATAGGAGAGCAATTAAACGTGAATATTTGTTGAATACATGTTCTTAAAGTTTTTGTTGGCTGGTAATTTGCTCAAACTATGCATCGCGGTTTGGCTGGATGACCAAAAATTTAGATTCAGAGGCAGAGACGTTCTTAAATTCATATGGCTAGGGTTCGCCTCCCTCTCCAATAACTAACTACCCTAATGACCACTGAACAAAAATAGGGAAAAAGAAAAAAAAATGGTAATTTTTTATTTTCTCAAGTTCGTTTTGATCAGTTTTATCGGAACTATGCTGATTTATTTTTGAAAAAATGTGTTTTCTAGGGACGCGTCGTCAAAGGTTAATTTATCCCATTTGTCTCAAGATATTGGAGATTTATGGAATGAGTGGCAGATTCGGTCACTAATGTTACTCAGTCTCTTTCTTCAAATCTTCCTCTCCATTTTTGGAAAACGACGGAAGTTTTCTACTGCACGCTGGCTTGGGCCATCTCTTTGGCTAGCATACTTGTCAGCAGATTGGGTGGCAACTTTTTCATTAGGTATCCTTTCTCGCAGCGAAGCCGACTATAAAAATCCGAACTTGATTCCAGTATTTTGGGCTCCAATCCTTCTTGTTCACCTTGGTGGCCCTGGAGCTATTACTGCTTATTCAGTGGATCGAGTCAACAAATTATTCCTAAGTCGCCTTCTTCAGCTAGTAACCCAAGTTGGTGTGGCTTGTTATGTCTTGTTCCGGTTATGGAGCAAGAATGCCATCACGTCGGTAGTAATTCCCATCTTGATTTTAGGAATTATCAAGTATGGTGAAAGGATTTGGGTTTTGATGAGAAGCCACGAAGACAATAGTGTGTCGCCGCAACCTGGTTCGAAAGTGCCGTCTTGCAACCCGAGTGCTGAATTTTTCAACAACAATCGTATACCTGATGAGGTCAGATTTCTTCATGATGCTTATCTTTTGTTCCAAGCGCTCCAGACGCTGTTAAAAAATTTTGATCTCGTCACTTTTGATCAAGACTTCACCTATGATTTGGTTTCTGTAAAGAATGCCAAGGAAGCCTTCCAGTTGATTGAAGTTGAGCTGGGATTCAAGTATGATCGGCTTTATTACAAGGCGACAATGATTTCCAGCCTTCGTATCATTCTTCGCTCTATCACCTTCTTATCCTCTATTTTTGCTTTAGTTTCCTTCTCGACAAAGAGCAATAGCGTCTATTCAAGAAACGATAGGATTATTTCTTACGTGTTGCTGATTGGAGTTGTCTTCCTTGAAAGTCATTCTATTATTGGGCATCTCTTGTCCGACTGGGGTATGATTTGGCTTAGCAAAAGTAAAATAGCATATGATATTGTCTCCCGAATCAATTATCTTTCTTCATTAGTATCATTTTGCATGAAGAGCAAAAGATGGTCAACATCAATGGGACAACACAACCTGATAACTGCCCAATCAAACAAACCAGTGAGCAAATTTTTTAAGAAGTTTTTTCCAGGGAAATGGAACGTTGATAGCAGGGAGAAGGTGGACAAGGAATTAAAAGAATTGATCTTCAAACAAGTCCTGAATAAACGTTCAAGGTACGATCCTTCTACCGATGATTTCAATGCCCTAGAGAAACTATTGGAACAGAGAGGTTTAGAGGTGCTTCGAAGCAAGCATTGCTTTCATAGATTTGAATGGAGTGTCGCTGCTGTAGAATTCATTCATAGCCTTCTCACTTGGCACATCGCTACTCATGTTTGTTTCTCTGATGATTCTCGGAAAAATGCTTTTGACAAGACTCGAAATTGCGTAATGAGCAGCAGATCATTATCTAATTACATGTTGTATCTCCTGGTTAATTGTCCAACTATGATAGCGACAGAGCCCAGCGAAACAAGGCATGCTGATACTAGAATTCATTTGCGTCGTCTCCTTTTCAGAAATACTCGTAAAGATGTGAAGCTCAACATTCCCTTGGATGCATTATCGTTTCACGAAGCTGAAGTGAATGCATTTTTCAAAAAATTGCTTGAAAGTCCGTCTACCATGTTAAAGGAAATTAATGAACAAGACGAAGGAGAAATGTCAGCCCTACTAGATGGTTGCATGCTTGGTTTGTCATTGCAGTCATTGGAGGCACAGGATGGTTGGTCAAATGACAAGAAATGGGAAATGATAAGTGAAGTGTGGGTGGACATGTTGATGTATGCTGCAAGTCATTGTAGATGGAAGGAGCATGTCCATGCACTTAGCCAAGGTGGGGAGCTACTCACTCATGTCTGTCTTCTCATGGCACATCTCGGTTTAAGTAAGCAATGTCGACCTAAAGTAAGTGAACAACTAGCTGCTCGGGCTAAAAGGCTTGATGATATTGTTGGGCCTGAGGTATAGATTATTATTGTTATTTCTTTGGATTCGTACAGTTATTATTAATGCTTCAATTAGGATGGAACTTTCTCATGTATTATTATATGATGCCTTTTGGCTCTATTTCAATATTCCTCTTGATCACCTAGTTTAGTCCTTCTCGGGTTCAGATTTACTTCTTTTTTTATGAATATCAAGGAAATTTATAAAACTAGTCATCTAGTGGATGAAAATCCAGCAAAACAAATAAAAGATAAAAGAATAAATACAATGAAAAGCAGCATTATGAGTTACAAACACTAATTACAACTGCCGTTACATACTCCATATATATTTCTTACAAATCCATATTAGTATATATGAAACTAGGAATTTTCAGCTTTTAGGAATTTTAGGAATTTTCTGGATTCTTGTCACCTTATTGAGTATCAACTGGCTGGAGGTTACTTCACTTGGTTCAGGAATTGCTTGATGAGCAAACTAGACCGTGCTTTCTCAGATGAATCCTTTCTTCTACAATTCTCAAATGTAATGCTCCATCGATTACCCAGAGAAATGTCAGACCATTGCCCCTTGCTTGTTTCTGATTCCCTCCTAGAGAGCGGTTATCGGCCTTTTAAATTTTTGGACTGTTGGCTTCAATTTCCTAACTTCAAAAATATTATTAGAGGCTTTTGGTTTGACGGGTGTACAACATTCCCAGGTCGTTTCAGAGTTATTAAGAAGCTTAGCTTTGTAGCAGCTCAACTTCGGCGATGGAACAAAGATGATTTTGGTGATCAGGAGTACAAGCTTCAGGTTGTGATTTCCCAAATTGATGAACTAGAGAGAAAACAGGAGGCTGATCCTCTATGTCCCTCAGATCACCTCAAGCTTGAATCTCTTATAAAGGATAAATGGACCTACAGTAATAGAGTTGAATGCAAGTGGAGGCAGAGATCTAGACAGTTGTGGTGCAAGCTAGGGGATCGTAATACCAGGTTTTTCCATTTGATAGCTAACTTCAGAAGAGCTAAATCTCATATTATGATGATCAATCATAAGGGGGCTGAACTCCGGTCATTACCAGAAATCAAATCTGCTGTTGTTGATTATTTTTCTAATCTGTATAGAGCTCCAATTGGGAAGAAAGCAGAGATGGGTCCTGTAGGTTTTAAAAGGTTAAATTCAAAGTTGTCTCTTTGGCTAGAGCGAGATGTGACATTGGATGAAATTAAAAGATGTGTGTGGGATTGTGATGGTTCTAAGAGTCCTGGTCCAGACGGTTTCAATTTTAAATTCTATAAGCTCGCTTGGGATTTTATTGCAGAAGACTTATTGGACCTGATCACTGAATTTTTTAGAACAGGGTCTATGCCGAAAGGGGTTAACCTCTCCTATATCACTTTGGTGCCGAAAAGAAAGGTTACTATGGAATTCAAAGAGTATCGCCCCATTAGTTTGATCCATGGTATTTACAAGATTATTGCGAAGATTTTGTCCAGCAGATTAAAGGAAGTAATAGGCAGCTTGATTAGTGACAATCAGACTGCTTTTATAGCAGACAGACAAATTGTTGATGGTTTTATGGTAGCTAATGAAGTGGTTTATGATCTAAAAAGAAGTCGAAGATCGGGTCTCATCTTCAAGGTTGATTTCCAAAAAGCTTTTGATTCAGTTCTATGGGATTACATTGATGAGGTGATGACTTACATGGGTTTTGGTGCTAAATGGAGAGGGTGGATTTCCTCCTGCTTGTCTACTAGTCAGGTTTCAGTCTTAGTCAATGGCTCTCCTTCCCCAGAGTTCAAAGTGGGGCGAGGTATTAGGCAAGGTGATCCCCTATCTCCCTTTCTTTTTAATATTGCTGCTGAAGGTCTATCTGTTCTCTTCCAACGTGCGGCATCCTCAGACATCTTTCAGGGTATTGATTTTGGCTCCAATAACTTCTTAAGTCACCTTCAATATGCAGATGACACTCTTGTCTTTATGCCAGCTAGTTTGCATGCCCTCCAGTCAGTTAAAAGAGTCTTAAGGTGGTTTGCTCTATGCTCAGGCTTGCACATTAATTTTTTTAAGAGTTCTCTTATAGGAATCAATGTTGATGACTCCTGCTTGGATGAGTTTGCAAAATCAGTTTACTGCAGGCATGATTCTCTTCCATGTAATTACCTGGGAATGCCTTTGGGGTCTAACCCTAGAAGGATTTCAACATGGAAACCCGTCATTGATAAGTTTCGAAAGAAACTCACTTCGTGGAAAGGGAGAATGTTAAGCATGGTCGGTCGCATTTGCCTTATCAAAAGTGTGTTGAACTCCCTTCCTTTATACTTCATGTCCATCTTCCTTATGCCAAAAGGTGTGTGTCGCTTACTTACTTCCATCCAACGCAAATTCTTATGGTCGGGAACTGTCAAAATGAGAAAAATTTGCAAAGTCCAATGGAGCGTGGTTGTTAGAGATAAGGATAGGGGTGGCCTTGGGATTGGGTCATTGATAGCCAAGAATAAAGCAATGCTTTTCAAGTGGATTTGGAGGCTCTCTCTTCCTGGTAATGAGCTGTGGAAGAAGATGATATTCAACAAATTCAAGCCGGTGTTTGAAAATGGTTTCCCTATTTTTAGTAGAAGATTGTCTTGTATCTGGAGGGATATAACATCCCTTATGACCACAACAGACTCTGTCTCTTCAGCTTTAGCCAATAATTGCAGATTTGTAGTGGGAAATGGCTCTCTGACTCGATTCTGGTCTGATGTTTGGTTTGATAGCTCTCCATTGAAAGTCATCTACCCTCGACTCTACATTCTTACCACTAAACCGAATGCCACAATTGCTGACATGGGAATTTGGGAGCAAGGAGAATGGAAGTGGGAGTTAGCTTGGAGGAGACAATTGTTCCTCTTTGAAACTGAGCAGGTCGTCTACCTTCTCTCATCTCTAGAAAGCTTTCGAATAAAGGCAACAACTTTAGATAAAAAAGTTTGGTCCTCTTCAACAGATGGAGGGTATACAGTTA
This sequence comes from Populus davidiana, assembly GCA_030145905.1. Classification (NCBI taxonomy): domain Eukaryota; kingdom Viridiplantae; phylum Streptophyta; class Magnoliopsida; order Malpighiales; family Salicaceae; genus Populus; species Populus davidiana. The sequence continues at coordinate 20,123,137 of CM057794.1, read as the reverse complement.
AAACTTGTTCTCTACTTATTGACAGGATTGTGAATCCAGGGCTTAGAACTTTCAAGGCTTCGATATGGCAAAAAGGGGTCCCTCCTAAGGTTCAATCTTTTCTTTGGCTAGCTGTTCAGAATAGACTGTGCACTAAGGATTTCTTACTTTGCCGTAATATAATCCCAGTTGATCAAGCCTTTTGTATCTTTTGTGAAAATGAGATCGAGACTTCAAATCATCTTCTCCTCCATTGTAGACCAGTGTGGAAATTATGGATGAAATTCTTGGATTGGTGGGGTATTAGTGGTTGCCTTCCCTGCTGTGTGGATGATCTTTTACATCAATGGCCCAACCTAGTGTTCGGAAAATTCCAGCGTAAGGCTTGGTCTATGCTTTCTTGTTGTGTTAGCTGGAGTATATGGCTTATGAGGAACAAGGTAATCTTCAATGATGGAACTGCGACCTTCGAAGATATTTTCTCCTTAATTCTTTATCGCCTCTCAAATTGGCTCAAGTCTGCAGATAAGTTCTTCATGACTACTGGCACTACTTTAATTATGGGTCCTGAAGGTATTATAGATTGGTCTAACACCAAATAAAGGCTTTTAGCATGGCGTATCAGCTTCTTCATTCCTAATGTCCTTTTTCGGTTATGTATCTGTTGACTTTCTTTTCCTTTCTTTTTATGTTTGTTTTTTGTTATTATGATTCTTTTTTTTTCATGTATCTTGTTTTTGGCTACCTTCTGGTTAGCCCTTTCAATATATCGACTTATTCCAAAAAAAAGTATATATGAAACTAGATTTATAGGAATAAATCCAAAATACAATCTTGTGAAAGAATAGACAAAGGACACTGATAACTTCAAATATAAATTTGTTCCTAGTATGCTAAATAAGCCATACAAATCCATAGAAAAATCCTTGCCACACCTTTCACTAAAACATTCCATTAATCAATGCTTGCCAGTGTTGAAACAAATCATCTAAGGAATGACGAATGCACCATGAAAGGCCCCACCAACTAACTGTTTTGTTTCAGAAATTTCAAGATACCGTGCAATGAAAACGAATGTGATACGTAGAGTTGAGAATACTTAGCATGCTTAACTTTTTGGTTAGCTAATCTTTTTTTATTTGTAACTGGGGTAATATATAATAGTAATATAGGTAATTATAACACAAGAATATAATTATAATATATTTTATATAATTATATTTTATAATATGTCCTCTCAAACTGAGGATGAAGGATTGACATGAAGCTTGAATTAAAAAGCAGTAAACAGATCAGTAAGAAGCGGCTTAATAAAATCATCTACAAGTTGATCGTGAGAGTAGATATTATATTATCTTTTTAAGTTAAAGTATTTAAATCGATAAGTTTTTTATCCTACATTAAAAAAAAATTATTTTTTTTTCTTGTGAACATAAAGTATATACATTAAAGGGTTTCAAAATCTATATTGTAAAAATAAAATATTTTTCTAGTATTTATATAGTGAACTTTAAAAAGTATTAATAACCAATTAAAAAAAAGAGATATAGGAGAAAAGCCATTTTTGAAAAAAAAAAAAAAACAGGTCTCATCTAAGTTTACCCAGGTCGCCTGGGTCATGGGTCGATTCATCAAGTCGACTGGGTTTTACCGAGTTGTTGCACTAACTAGTCTTTTATCTTACCCGAATTTGTCTAACCACTGGATTGACCTGCTAGACCGGTTCGGGTTTTATAACAGTGATGCCATGTAGAAGCAAGGCAAAGTATCATTCTTACAATAAATGGAATCAGCCAAATTAGCACAATAAGAATCACACATATTTATTCCTATAAGTGATGTCTTATAAAAATTAATTTATAATTATGAAGATAAGAGAAAACCATCTCAGAATTTGTTTCACCACCTACAAAGATGATAAGAAAGGAAACTATGAGTAATGTAGCTCAACTGGTCAAGTTCTAATTTTGTTCTCTAGAAGTCAATAATTCAAGTTTCATAAATCTTAGGACCACTTGAGATTTATATAGTCGTTAACTTTAGAATCCGTGAGATTAATCAAAATACACGTAAGCTGATCCGGACAGCACCTTAATAAAAAAAAAAAATGCACAAAAACCAATGTATCATCAGCATAATGTAGATGACTTAAATAATCCCCCGTTTTAAGCTGAAGACCCAAGAATAAAGAAGTAGATGCTGCACGGCTAAACAGAACTGATAATCCCTTCTGCTGTATCAGAAAGGAACGGAGATAGAGGATCTCCCTGCCTGATGCCTTAGAAGGGGAACCATAAATCAGAGCTGCATGCTTCGAACCAGATAAGCACTCGTGAATCATCTCTCGCCATCTGATGCCAAAACCCATATACTCCATTGTCTCATTCAAATATTCCCATGAGACTGTATCAAAAGCCTTTCTTCAAATCCAAAATAAGCTCATTCGCAATCATGAAACCATCAATAATTTGTCTTCTGGAGATAAAAGAATCATACTGATTGGCTGAAACTCCTTGAACTCCGTAGGCTGTCTTTTTTGGAACTAAAGATATATAAGCACGATTCACCCCCTTTGGCAGCACACCTGTTCTAAAAAATTCCGAAATAAGATCCATTAAATCATTTGCAATGAACTCCCAAGCTAATCTGTAGAATTTGAAATTAAAATCATCTGGCCCCGGGCTTTTGTCACCATCACAGCTCCACACACTATCTTTGATCTCCTCAATTGTCACAGGACTCTCTAGCCATGAAGCAGATTCTTCACTTAGGAGTTTAAATCCCATAGGACCCAAATGGGCTCGAGTCGTATCAGGGGGCTGAAACAAAATGGAATAATAGTCTACTGCTGCATCTTAATACTTGCAAGAGTGTCATGGAAAATATCATTGTGATGAATTTGCAAAATTTGATTTTTAGCCCGATGAAAATTTGCAATTACCTGGAAAAATTGAGTATTTCGGTCTCCTAGATGATACCAACTCTGTCTAGACTTTTGGCGGCAAATACTCTCTAGATGTTTGGTACAAACTCTGTCTAGACTTTTGACGCCAAATACTCTCTAAATGTTTGGTACACTGCCATTGATCTCTTATCAGCCCCTTCAAAGTATTCCTTTCCAAATCAGATAAATCACCAGCCTCTTGCTTACGCTCAGTGTCTGCTATATCCGATTCCAGCCTCCTCAGCCTGTGTTCTTGCACCCCAAAATGATCCTTGTTCCATTGACGCAGCTTGACTGAAAGGAAGTGTAACTTTTTCATTATAGTAAATCAACCTGGATACATCATGCATCCCTCAGTCCACATAGCCTGCACCACATTTTTAAAGTCATGATGATAAAGCCAGCAGTCCATGAATTTGAATGGCCTCCATACTGATTCAGTTTGTTGATGTGCTAAGATTAGGGGACAATGGTCCGAAAGTCCACGAGGGAGACGAACAGAACCAAGTCAGAAAATAGAAGCAAGCAGGGCGGATTGTAGAAAGCCTGGTCAAGTTTACTCATTGAATGTCTACGAAACCATGTGTGGTAACCTCCTGTGAAAGAGTATTCTATTAAGTCACAGTTTTCCAGGAAATTTCTTAGAGCTGCTAAACCTGCTGAATTCAAGGAGCCACTGTTTCTGTCATAATAGTTTAAGGGTTTCATTGAAATCCCCTATCAAGAATTTAACCAGGGGTCCTCAAATGCAAGCTTCAATAGACATAACTCTCTCCACAACCATCTTCGCTCTCTGGTGCAGCAAGGAGCATATATCCCAACAGCTACACAACGAAAACCACTAGCTTTATGAGCACCGAACAAAGCCACCCAACCATGCCCATACTCAATGTTTGCTACCTCAAATTTAGATTGGTTCCACAAAGCAAATAAACCCCCCTTCCTACCTTCCGCTATATTTCCAAACCACGAAACAGATGGGGCATTCCATAAACGCATAACAAGAGTCAGAATAATCCTGCATTTTGGCCTCCTGGATGAAACAGACTTCCAAGTCATAATCAGAAATTAACTTCCCAATTACCCTTCGTTTGCTAGCAAACCCCATACCACAAATATTCCAGGACATAATCTTCATGAGAATCAGAAAAATACATATCATTCACTTGCACGACAAACACTTACTGCATAGGAAGCTTATTGCTGCTTCTGCCAGTCCTCCTTCTCACGGTCCAGTTGCCTTTGAATTACCCCAACTGAGAGCTTCTCCTTCACTTTCTTCATGTGAATGTATACTCTGGTTCAGATGCCGAACGTTGCTTTTCCTTGTGTTGTTGAAGAGTCTAAAGATTGAAGGCTTCCAGTAGAAGATATTTTCCTTATCTTGGGTTGCTTTAAAAGAATAGTCCTCTGATGCTTGGGTGTGGACAGGTCATTGTTGGGTTGGATAGCATTTGTGTACTTATAAACGTGTGTGTCTTTATGGGCTACCTTTTTAGATGCAGTGATGAGCTGAGTGCTATTTGGGTCTTCTGGACACATTTGCTGGGGTAGGCCCAAACTATCAGTACCCAAATTATGCTGGGCTTCCAACGGGTTTAAACCCATATTATGATGGACTGAGTCCTGGCCCGCATGAAAGTATGGTAAGGACTCTGGGATTATTGTTTCTTTTGAATAGCAGCTGTCAGTCAGAGTGAGAGTAGTAATTTGCAGCCCTAATCTCTGGAAAGAGATCTTTAACCATTGTGGGAATTTATTATGACAAGAAAGCTAGGATCATATCTTACTGTTTGCTCCCTCAACAAAATGGGTCACCATCATGTAGTATTTCTTCTCCTGCCATGTCATCGCTAAAAGAATTAAAATTGCCAAACTCGATCGGCCACTTCATCGTCCATGTCATCTGAGTCCTTGTCCACGTCACCGTCATCTTCTCCTTGTGACAGCATAGCCATGAATTCTTGCATTGTGAAGGATATAGCTTCTGACACAGGGTAGTTCAAAGATTCAATTTCGGCAATACGCACGTGGTGAACTTCCCCATTCAATTTCTGACACAAGATGTTTATATCTTGGATTATTGTGCTTCAATTTCTAGAATTTAGCCTCTAGCTCTTGAAAACTGGATCAACGCCTTACTGGCATAAGATCAATTATTGATATTCATTATTACACGCAAGATTTTTGGAACAATTGAAATTCATGGCCATGTCATATGCTAATTCCGAGTAAGAAAAGCACTAAATATAAGTACTATTAACTTTAATGTGCTGCCCCATCATTTAAAGATTTGGCTTAATTGCGACAAAAGAGATATATTCTCACTTTATTTTTTTCCTCTTTTTGAATAGCCCCGGGTAGTTTTAATTTAATTTTTGGGTATAATGCATGCGGTGTAGAGAAAATTCAAATTTTGTTTGATTCTAGCATATGATTTTGAAAGCCTTGTGTTTAATTTTGTTTGACGGAGTTAGCTTGCGAAAAGAAAACGTAAACAACTATGTGGTAATTTGTTCTCTTTTTTTGCTCAATTTCTTACATTTTTCTTATAGTCTTTATTTTTTTAGTCTTAGCTTGAGACAAGAGAAAGTAATTTATTCTTGTTTTTTTCCCTGTTCAAGAATGAGCTTTGATTTAAGTTGTAAGTGTTTAAATTCCTCACGTGCATCTTTCTATAACTGCTAGCCTATCGAAGCTTTAACTTGTGATGAAAGTAAAATATTTATTCCTTTTTTTCTTACAAATAACAACCTATGATTTATTTGCTAAAATATATGCATACAAGTTCCCATTGTTACACCGTCACTTTGAATAAAAACACAATTTGGTGGCTGGGAAATTGAAGCATTATTCTTCAGGTATGTTGAGGTATGAGTTAATGTGTTTATCTTCCATTTCTTTTAATTAATCCTGATAATTTGATTTGTTGAGCATAGTTAAGGGAGCTCAGACGGGAAATTTGTGATTTATTCTTGTTTTAAATTTATGCATTACTTGAATTATAAACACTACGTAAATTATTATGTAATTACTAGCATTTTCTTTGATGTTTCTTTAGTTCAACATCATTTAAGCTGGTTAGAAGTTAATGTGCTAAAAGTGTTATTATTTTCTTATTTTGGTTGCTGGCACACCTGGTCTAACTGAAGGAAATGATCAAACTTGGGCATTCATTCAAAATGTGTCTGAAACTGCTCAAAAAATAGATTTCCTTTCATATCATAACCTAAATTAATTTGATTCCCTTAAAGACAATAGGATGGCACTATCACTTGACATAATTTGCTACTAAAATAATAATATTAATTATTAAATTTCTTTTATGAATAATTATTTGATCAAATATTTTAATGATAATTAAAAAAATATTTTTTTGAAGGTAGTTAAAAGGAAACACTAAATCCACATAGGATTTTCCTGAATCCTAGGTAACTATAGCACTATGCATCACTTTTCATTTATCACTATTGCGCTTCCCATAGCTAAATGGTGAAAAAAATATGATAATGTTTGGTTCTATGAGTTTTTTAGTTTTTATTTTACTTGAATTTATTTAATGTCAAGGATCATAAATAATTTGAACCCAAATTATATATATATATATATATATATATATATATATATATAACTCCTTGAATTATCAAAATTGATAAGGTTTTGCTAGATGAAGAGTCAATGACAATTTTTTTTTATAAAGGTTCTGGGAATTTTTTTTAACACAAGGTTATACATCATTAGACCAATACAATTCAAGAATAAAAAGTGTCATTTAATTATATTCATATTTTCCATTATTATTATATGAAAATTTTAATGTTCCTTTTAAAAAATATATTCAGATTTGTTTTCATTTTGTTTTTCAATAATTTTATTTTTTAATAGGAAGTAAAGAGGAAAATTTTATATCATTCACAATTTAACTAAATATTTTTGGACAACTTTAATGTACTTGGAAGAGGAAAAAATACATACCAAAAAGAAAATCCCTAGTTTTCCTATAAATATAATTAAATTTTAGAGTATATGCTTATAAGGAAAAAAAATGACGTATGTTATTTGTGAAATTGTTGTGTGAACAGATTTTGTTTTCTCTATTAGTCGATAAATATTAAAATCCATGTTTATAAGAGTATATCCTATAAAGATTTATTTTTCCCTGTCCTGATAGGACATACCCTCATTTTTAGACATAAAAGTCTTTTAATTAATATTCCTATTTTGTAAGAACCAATAAAAGAATAATTAATTTATCATTATTTTATTTTTCATAATTTAATCTAATATAATAGCAACCAATCAAAAAAATATTTTTCATAATTTAATATAATACGGGTGAGTCAAAATGATGGACATAATAAGAATACATTTGAACACTCAAAAACGTATTCGAGAATACATTTGAATGAATCTATATATGGCTATCTTTTCATTTTTTGAATGAATGACGAGAATTTTTATTACGCTGGGCTGGATCCAGCCAGCAGTATGGTCTGGGCTGGATACATCCAGCCCGGCTCGGTTACTGGTTCATACCAGTGTTATAGGGGACCGTGCGTGGTAGTCTTTTAACCCGCCTCTTCCTTCCTTGGAGGAGGATAAGGCTTCTCTGGCCGTTGGTGTTTGACAAGGACTCGAACTCCCAGATTAAAGATATATTACCCAGCTAAAAGAATACAAGAAGTAAGGTCATATATCTCCATGAAGCTCATATTTTATATAAAACGTTCCAGATACTGTCCAAGAATTTTGATCTCGTCGGATTGGATCAAAAATTCACCTATGATTTGGTTTCTAAAAAGGAAGCGGAGGAAGCCTTCCACTTGACAGAAGTTGAGCTGGGATTCAAGTATGATCGGCTTTATTCTAAGGTGACAAGGATTTCCAGGTCTCGCGTCATTCTCCGCTCTATCACCATCTTATCATCTATTTCTGCATTAGTTTGCTTCTCAATAATGACAAAGAGCAAGAGTGTCTATTCGAAAAATGATAAGATTATATCTTACGTGTTGCTGAGTGGAGTTGCGTGCCTTGAAACTTACTACATCATTATGCATCTCTTTTCCGACTGGACTATGATTTGGCTTACCAGTAGTGAAAGAGCTGGTGGTATTCCCCGTGGAATCAATTGTCTTTCTCTGTTACTAACATTTTGTAGGAAGGGCAAAAGATGGTGGTCAGGATCTATGGGACACCACAGCCTAATAAGTGCTCAATCAAACAAACCAGTGAACAAGCTTCTTAAGAAGTACTTTCAATGGATACGGAACATTGATAGCCGGAAAAAAGTGGGCAAGGATTTAAAAGAATTGATCTTCAAACAAGTCAAGGATAAACGTTCAAGGTACGATCCCGATACCAGTGATTTCACTGTCCTCAAGAATCTATTGAAAAAGAGAGGTCACGAGGCACTTTTAAGCAAGTGTTGCTTTGATAAATTTGGATGGAGTGTGGATGGTGTAGAATTCATTCATAGCCTCCTCACTTGGCACATTGCTACTCATGTTTGTTACTTATATGATTCTGATCAGAAGAATGGTTTTCACAAGAAGCGAAAATGTGTAATATCGAACAGCACATTATTATCCGATTACATGTTGTATCTCCTGGTTAATTGTCCAACCATGTTAGCGAGAGAGCCCAGCGAAACAAGGTATGATGATACGAGAATTCATTTGCGTCGTCTCCTTTTCTGGAATACACATAAAGAAGTGAAGCTCAACATTTCCTTGGAAGAATTGAATGCATTATCGTTTCAGGAAGCTGAAGTGAAAGCCTTTTTCAAAGAATTGGTTCAAAGTCCGTCTACCGTGTTAGAGGAAATTGAAGAACAAGACGAAGGAGAAATGTCAGCCCTACTAGATGGTTGCATGCTTGCTGTGTCATTGCAGTCATTGGAGACACGGGATGGTTGGTCAAATGACGAGAAATGGGAAATGATAAGTGAAGTGTGGGTGGACATGTTGATGTATGCCGCAAGTCATTGTGGATGGAAGCAGCACACTCATCAACTTGCCCGAGGTGGGGAGCTACTCACTCATGTCTGTCTTCTCATGGCACATCTCGGTTTAAGCAAGCAGTGTCGACCTGGAATAAATGAACAATTAGCTGATCGGTCTACAAGGCTTGCTGGTATTCTTGAGTCTGAAAAACCTAGCTCCCTGGGTCTGAGGTATATTTCTGTGGAGTAGTACTGTTATTTTTAATGCTTCAATAAGGATGGAACTTTCTCATGTATTGTTATACTATGCCTTTTAGCTCTATGCGCTCTTGATCAGTTGGTTTATTCCTTTTGGGGTTTAGCTTTATTTTGTTATTTTGATGCGTTGTAACTTTTTTTTCCCATTTCAGAACCAAAATATTATTATAAGGGAGAAGCCGCAATCAAAATATATATAGCCTTTTATAATGGATCAGTTCCAGTACACATGGTTTAAAGCTTCACTAAGAAGAATTTATTCTCCTTATTATTTTGGAAATGTTTGTGCTTGAACTTCTGTTTGTGTTTTTCATTTTTTTCACAAAACAAATTTTGTCTTTGTTTTTCACTATTTTCCTTTTTATTGGAAGAGATCTTTTCTTGTTTTCCCTTACCAATGGTGGACACCTACTCTTTGTGAAGGCTGTCAAAAGCCCATAAACTGACTAAAAGAACAAACCCTGTATGAGTCCAGAAATACAAAAGAGCCCAAAGTAAGTTCAAAGACGAACCCCTAAAGTACAGCACATGCCAGTGGGCTAGCCGCTGACTTGCTCACCAGCGATTCAGTGACTTGACACCGGATATCAACACCGTACGTTAGGTAGACGAAATGTATATTTGCAATTGTAATGTGGTGGCATTTTAAGTTTTAAAGTATTTTTTATTTAAAAATATATTAAAATTATTTTTTTATTTTTTAAAAATTATTTTTAATATTAATACATTAAAAAAATTCAAAAATATAAAAAATATTATTTTATATAAAATAATAAATCAGACACTCTTTAAAGACATGACCTCCATCTAATTTGATCTTCGAACACTTGACATGGATTAATGTATTATATTTACATGAATGTAAGCATTAATTTTAAATATGAAATAATATGTGATCTGAAGTCATTTGCAATAATTCTTTGTCAAAAATTTAAGAAATTTCACCAACTAGCTTTCGAATGATTTTCCATTTTATTGGAAAAAAAATTGTACTACTACATTAAGGGACTTTTGATAAATTGGGTTCAAATAGGATCGTGACTAACATTTTTGAGATATCGGTTTTCATGAATATTTCAAATATTCTGATTGATTTCACCTTTATTATAGATTAGCGATAATCCAGAGATGAATTCAGCTATTATTATTAATAATTTATTTTAATGAAATAGGTCTTCTCAGTTCTTACAACTATGACTTATATATCCTGAGACTATATTTAGCTATATGGTTCTGATTGTTTTCGCTAAATCTCCATGCATAATTAATTATCTTTATCAGGGATTAATTAAGGCACAAATTACTGATTGCAATCAAAATCACAGGCTTGCATATTAGTCTTCTATCCGTGATCACAATTTTAAATCCTACTTGTTAATCAATAATTAGCACTCCTTGATCCTATATAATTTGAGCAATTTTTAGATAAGTAACCACTATGTAAATGATAATTTCCTGGTTAGAATCTGAAATTTTCAAGTTGAATGAGTTTCTTTTCTTTTCTTTTTCAGCTTCATGTCAAAAGATACAACTAAAGGGACTAAAACGAATCTTGACTCGATCCACAGCTCATATTATCTTCAAATATACAAACGAAGCCTGTCTCCTTTTACCATATCCTGATTTCAAGACCCGTGGTTCTTATACCTTTCACGTGATACTGCCAAGAATTACCAGCTTATTAAATCCATATAGAAATTTCTAAGAGTAAAGACTACGAAAGTGTTCTTCTTCAATCAGTTTTTCCTCGAGCTACTTTTAAATTCTTAGTTAAGTTGCAGTACCTTCCATGGGGAGCAAGAAATTTATACTCATGTCCGAAGAAAGTCTGGAATGTTTGTGATTGCTGATATGGTACTCAAAGTAGAGAGCTTGAAAAAGTTTTTTGGAATAGTGGACATGAATGGTAACTAGAGAAACATTTTTATAGAATGTTGTAAATAATAAGAACAAAGTGAATTATGCTTTCTCTTTTGGAACAACCTTTATTTATTTATTTTCAATCTGATGAGAATTAAAGCAAAGAATTTGAGCATTACAAATATTTTAGGCAATAAAAGATAAAAACCTCCCTGTTCCTAATACTTAGTTTTAGCTTGTGATTATAGAAAGTAATTTAGTTATCTACTCTATATATTTTTCTCTTGCGAATAACCCTTAATATATATTATAAACCTTTCATAAAGTTATATGTAGCTTGCGATGATAGTAAATAGTTTATTTTAGGCAATATTTTAGGAAGTACATTTTCAAGGTGTAGTGTCACACACGCTCTAAATAAAACAAAATAAATCATGGCCAAAACAATAAACTAAGGATTTTATTTGACCTGATCGGCTAAATACTCGGGTCAAACTGTGACCAAGTTAACCCAAGATAAAATACAACTAAAAAATTCATTGATTTAATTTTTTTTTTTTATCAAAACAAGATTAATTTTTTTTTTTAATTTGGGTCAACTCAAGTTGACTCTCCCAACCCAGGACCTGAGTCTTATCCCGAGTCGACCCTAATGCAACTATATTATTCATTAGTTTTACATATATTTACCTAGTATTTTGCCTATGTTTTATACATAAAATGCATTGATATTCTTTGTGTTTAAGTTATGAAGGTATTTTTAAATGTAAGATTAGAAAAGGAGTAATTTGAAGAAAAGATTCAGATCATGTTCCAACATGTGTCAAATATTGGCAGATTTGATCTTCGATTAATGTTTTAAGCACAACTTAAATTGTAGAGGTTGAAATGAAGTGATTCTAGTGACATTAGAAAGCTAACATCTATATCTTTCTACACATATATGGCAAGAGAAAAGAAGAAGAAAGAGTATGAAAATCGCAGCCTTCAAAGACAAGTCTTGTATTCTGCTATTTTTTACCTTCGGTCATTTCGACTTGAATATCTTAAGTTCGAGAAGTCCATTTAATGCAAACTTAATTTTTTTGGATGCTTGACTCAAAGACATATCAACATACCAAATTGCAGCAGAAAAAAGCTCATATGAGAGAGATGATTTTTCTAAGATAACCCATAAATTCTGTCAACAGATAAGTTTTGTGAAGAAATAAGTCCAACTTACTTACCAAGCATTCAAACCGATATGGCAATTATTTACTCATATGAAAGAGGTCTTTATTTGATCAAATAAACTTCACTAAGTTTAAAGTCAAAACTTGAAGATTTTATGCAAGCCTATTTTTTCTTCTTTACAGGAAAGTAGTTATTGTACTATTTCAATATAAATTGTTTATTTTGGAAAGGACTTCTACTTTGTTCTAGGATACAAACAAATTAGTAGGGGTGTGCAGAAAAGGGTTTTTCTATCAAATAAAAAGAAAAGCAAGAAAGAAAAAAAAGGTGGCGGCCAGAAAGAAGAAATAAATCATCTCTAACCTTTTTCCCAACACACGAAATTATCATCTTTTCTCTTTCTTAGTTTTTCAATAGTTATGCAAAGCTAAGTTATTTTTTTGGTTGAAAGGATACAAAAGATTTTGGATTTCAAAACTTATGAGATCTATTTTATTTTTTTCTTTTTAGTTTTGTTGCTACTCAATTTTCAACCTTATTTGAAGTATTGTTTTAGGGGAAAAAAACAAAAAAAAAAGAAGCAAAAAACAATGAAAACCCAAAAAATATGTTCTTGATATATTTGTGTTATTTTTAACATTTTCAGCATTATCTCAAAAGGATTCGAATTTCAAATTATTATTTTTAATGCGTTGGGCTTTTAAGGCATCATTTTCAAAACCATTAGGTTTTCTCAATGCTTTGATCTCATTAAACCATGGGAAACGGATGTAATTGCTATAGAAAGGTTTATCTAGCTTAGAGTTGAGGGTGTGCCTTTACATGTATAGGGTGCAGATGTTTTTTCCAATTCATATGTGCTATTTGTTGTAAAATTGTACGCGTACATGGACTAACTGGGTCACTAGCTAGGGCTAGGTGCTGGGTCCAGGCCGAAAAATAAAATAAAAATTAAAAAAAAATTCTTTTAAAAAATCTGTGATTTTCCGCAAATATTTTACTGCATTTTGATTAATATTGGTTTGTATGTTTATATTGTAAAGATACAAATCTGGTATTAAATACCTGGTTTTCATAAAAAAAATGAAAAAAAAAAATAAAATGTTTTGTTTTCATGCATACGACCAAGTCTCTCTTAAAAATATATATATATAATAAAAAAATCATATTATATCTTCATATAAAAAAAAAAATTAGCATGCATTTTGATTTTAATAACCAATTTATTAAAGTCACGAGAACTGGCCAATATTTCAAAAAAAAAAAATTTATTTTGTTTTTTTAATATCTAGGATTACGACCTTATACGTAAGACATATTCCGGATATTAAATTATTTGTTGACGTTAGAACGGTTAGGTTTTACCCAATAAGATAAAGATTTCTTTACCGAAGAGAACTTTTTCTTAAACCATAGACGGACCAACAACTAGAAAACACAACAAAACTTTAAATTTTATCAGATAATAAAACAATGCAGCTTACCTCAGGTAGGGCATATTTGGGGTGCTAATACCTTCCCATTACACAACCAGTCCCCGTACCCGATCTCTGAGACCAGTTAGGGTTCCTAGTGACCAAAATACTAGGTGGCGACTCCCATTCCAATTTTTCATTGATAAGAGACAAGAATTCCTTGTCTCCTAATATTTGCCAGATCGATAAAAGATAATACAAAAATTTTAAGGATGGATGTTCTTGCCGCACACGTGCAACAGTTACTCCCCGGTTTAGGGAAAAAGATAAGTTGATTAACTATTCTGGGTCAGGAATAGTTAATGATATCAATGGATTGCATCGATATCGAAAACCATTTATGGTGTGATTAGCTATTCCAAGTAAGGAGGCTAATGATGTCAAATGTTCTTGACATCAACAACTTTGATGGTAAACCAGATGTGGATAATAATTGATTAACTATTATAAGGTAGGAATAGTTAATTATATCAATCGGTTGTATTGATATCGACACTTAATGAAATTGATTAGTCTAACTCGGTATTGAGAAACTAATGATACTAATGAGATTCATTAGTATTGAAAATTATCTTCTAGAAAGTAGGAGAGAGTATTGATTAGTTATTTCGAAAGAATGAGATGAACTAATGATACCAAGAGAGGAATATCTTGGTATCAATTGAGAATTGATTCATAAGGAGATGGTTTTCGAAACTATTCAGTTGTGTTGAGATTTCCAAGATGAAATTATCCTCGGCAAATGGGTTAGAATATTATATGGATGTTGGTAATAGATGGAAAATAAATGTTGTAAAAGAGGTCTATGCCTAATTTTATGTATCAAAAGAAATGCCATTGTAATTGTTTTTTACTACCTTTTTAAATTTATATGTACATGTTAGTTTCTTGTTTTAGGTCCATTAAGGTCCATTAAGGTCACGTCACGAGTGAGGGCAGTTTTCCCGACAAATTCACTGACAAAAATAAAAAATTATTATTATTTTAATTTAATTCGTCGATGAAGTGTCAAAAATCCGTCAGTAATTTTTGAATTCCCTACCAAAATTTTTAATTACCCTCCATATTTTTCACAGTCCGTTGGTAATTTCGTCGGCAATCTGATGCGGTCAGAGGTGCATTCAATGCACCAGCCTTTGGAATTCGCACATTCCATCTGTATTTTTGTCGGTAACATTTGCCCACCAACAAATTACTGACGGACATTAATCCGTCGGTATGGTCGTCGGTGATTGTGGCATTTCGATTAATTGTTTTCAAACTCTTTGTGAGATGCCGACGGAAGTTAATCTGTCAGTATGGACATCGGTGATTATGGCATTTCAATTATTTTTTTTGAACTCTCTGTGAAATGCCGACAGACGTTATTCCGTCGGAATGGACGTCGGTGATTGTTGCAATGTACAAGAAATGTTGTATTTGTATTGCCTATTTACCTTCTTGCAAAAACTTCAATGATAAACTGTCCATCGCACAAAACAATAGCAACAGTTCTTAAACAATAAATATATATTTCGTGTTACAAAATATATCATCCATAATGTAAATTACATGAAGAAAATGGTTTTACACAGGGCTTCGTTTTGATAGTTAGTCAGAATTTTCTTCTTCTTCTTCGTCATCAATTGAATAGTCATCACCTTCATCGCAATCTTCAATATTGATATCATCTTCTTCATCGACATTTGCTTGTCCATTAGAACTCAAAACAACGTTCAACTCCACTGCGTCAACATCAACAAGACTATCATCGAAAACACGAAAATTTGAATTTTCTTTCAATTCAATCGAAGAAGCAACTCGATATGGTTCAACCAACTCACTAACTTGAAAGACTTCATCCCGCACACTTGTGTCTTTGTTCTCATCCTGAACAATCTCGACACGACCCCGGGGTTTTGTTTTTAAAACGGACAACCAATCAACTCTTGATCGACATTGCTTTGCGAAAACAAAGACATCGTTTATGTTGCAGAGTCTAGCTTTTGAGTTGATTTCGACCAGACCATAGTGCGGATCACCTCTGATTCCTCTGTCAGTCATGTCATACCAATAACATTTGAATAAAAACACTCTATTCTGCTCGATATGATATTGCATTTCAACGACCTCTTCTAATCTACCATAATAGTCAACTTCTAACTCACTACTAGTGGATCCCTTAACAAAAACACCGCAGTTGTATGTCTTTCTTCCTTGCCCGTATTCTTCAGTATGGAAAACATATCCATTGATAAAATACCCGTTGTAGCATTTAACTTTTCTTTCAGGCCCGAGGCTTAGTGAAGACAATGACTTAGGCGCACTCATTCCCATTTGATAAACCTTGTATATATGTAATGTACATTAATAAATAGTAAATGAACGAGAATCTCGTAATGACATGCATATGTACAATAATTTTTCAGTTATAATGAGTTTGTGATAGTGCTTACATGTGTTCTGAACCACGTGGCAAATTGTTCATCTTGTAATTGAAAGATCTGGGATTCGGTCAGTTGTGAGTTATTGGGGAGCAAATATTGTCGATGCTGCCTGCAAGTGATAATAAGTGTATGATATTACAATATATAATTAACAGTATATTACTGACAAGTTTAATTAGTATTACATATATATAAACTTACTAAATAAAAGGTCTCAACTCATCACAGTTAAATAGAACATAGTTATGTGCTTGTTTGAATTCTATTTCCGACAAATATCTTCCTCTTACGACATTTTTAGGTGTGGGTCCTCCAGTATTGGAGAATATTGACAAGTTCCCACTGAAAGGCACTTCACCGCCATCATTATTCCGTGGAACGCGATTGATTCTTGTTCTCAGATGAGGTTCAAAATAGTACGAGATAAATATTGAGATATCCTCAACAATATAGGCCTCACATATCGAAGCGTCAACATGTGCCTTGTTCTTAACCTTTTTCTTGAGATTAAACAAGTACCTGCATTGAATTACAATTCAAGTATTTTCAATTAAGAAAAACATAGAATATACTTTTATATATGAATTACATTGCAACTGTAATATCTAACCGTTCGAATGGGTACATCCATCTATACTGGACCAATCCTCCAGCTTTTGCCTCGAATGGTAGATGTATAGGGAGATGCTCCATTGAGTCAAAAAATGATGGAGGGAATATCATCTCAAGTTTGCATAGTGTCTCGATGATATTCATTTGAAGCCTCTCAATTTGCTCAACATTCAACTTGCTGGAGCATATATCTCTGAAGAAAATGACTGATCTCCGTCAGTGCATCCCATATTCCCTTTGGCAATAAATCACGAAAAGCTAATGCGATGAGTGTTTGCATAAACACGTGGTAGTCATGACTCTTCATTCCATATAATCTGTAGTCCTCTATATTAACCAGCCTTGATATGTTCGATGCATGTCCATCCGGAAAACGCAGATTTTTAAGCCATTTGTAGACTAGCAGTTGTGCGTTTTTCTCTAACACGAAGGTTGCCCTTGGTTTTGTGACCCGTGACTCATCATAAACCAACTCCATATTTTTACGGTTACAGTATAAAGCTATATCCAATCTAGCCTTGATGTTGTCCTTTGTCTTCCCCTTCACATCTATGACGGTGTTGAAAATGTTCTTAAACATGTTCTTTTCAATGTGTATGACGTCAAGGTTATGGCGGAGCAAATTGGTCTTCCAATAAGGAAGCTCCCAAAAGATACTTCGCTTTACCCAATTATGGGTCAAACCAAAACCAGGAAACTTTTGCTTACCTGATTGAAGGCCAAACACAATGTCACCATACTCTGATACAACATGATGCAATTCTTCACTAGAAAGACGCGGGGATGCAACATCTTTTTCAACTCTTCCAATAAAGAAATATTTTCTGTTCTTTCTATACCTGTGATTAAATGGCAAGAAGCGACGGTGATAGTAAAAAAAGAAGCTTTACCTCCGTTTGCTAGCGTGAATGCCTTGTTGTTTTCCATGCAGTATGGACATGCGAGTTTCCCATGCGTGCTCCAACCAGAAAGCATTCCATAAGCTGGAAAATAATTGATAGTCCACATTAAAGCTGCCCCCATAAGGAAATTTTGTATCCTCGATATATCATAAGTCAGAGCTTCAGAGGACCACAACTGCGCCAACTCATCAATCAACGGTCGAAGACAAACATCTATATTCCGCCCCGGGCTACTTGGACCGGGTATGACAGTAGATAAAAACGTGAACTCCGGCCTCATACACATTCCTGGTGGCAAGTTATAAACTGTGAGTATGACCGGCCAACAAGAATAGGGAGCAGCAAATGACCCAAATGGGTTGAATCCGTCTGTACACAACCCAAGATGCACATTCCTTGATTCAGCCGAAAAGTCAGGATGCACACTATTAAAGCGTTTCCACGCTTCGCCGTCAGAGGGATGCACCATCACACCATCAACCACATCATGTGCTTGGTGCCATGTCATGTGCTCAGCAGTTTTTGGTGACATGAATAACCTCTGCGGTCTAGGTGTGATCGGGAAGTATCTAAGTTTTTTATATACTACTAGAGTCTTTCTCATGCCAGTTCTGGGTTTGTAATGGGAATGCCCGCATGTCATGCACTCGGTCATCTCAGCATTTTCAAGGTAGTATAACATGTAGAAGTTAGGGCACATGTCAATTTTCTGGTATCCTAAACCGAGGGGTTTCATCATGGACTTCGCAGCATAGAAGTTCTCTTTCAGCCTGTTCTCTTCAGGTAAAATGCTTCTCGCCCATTCAATAATTTTGTCATACCTGGCCTCACTCAACCCGTGATCTAACTTGATGGTGAACACCTGTGCCATGACTGATAATTTACTATGGTTTGTGCAGCCATCCCATAATTGTTCGTCAGAATCTTTCAACAAATCAAAAAACCTAGCTGCATCTGCATTAGGTTCTTCTTCTACGATTGGACATTGACTGACATTACCTTGATTCATTCTTATTGCATCCATAACCATATTTCTGTAAGGATTAGTGTTGTCATTTTCCGCTTCATGCACGTTGCTAGCACTAGAAGTTGACCCAACCACCGTTTCTCCCATTCTCCTCTTACTAACAAATACTTCTCCATGTGCATACCAACATTGGTAATTCTTCATAAACCCTTTGTGTAGAAGATGCATCATTACAACATCTGGATGCAAATACTTTTTATTTTGACACTTCCTTTATGGACACCTAATACCACTTCTAGTAAAATTTATGGGAATAGATGTTGCGAAATTAATAAAACCCTAAACTCCGTTACAATAATCCATCCTCCGCAATCCTTGGGGTGAATCTCGATACATCCATGAACGATCATCCATGACTTATATATATCGTACCTCTACAAAATTATGATGACATCATGTATTAATTAACTAAGTTAGGTAAATAAACTTGCAAAAATATTACTTTACCTCGAGATTATCCAACAAACCAATTACAACTTCTCATAAATATTAAATATTCATTATGATCATTTATTTAACGTCCATACGTACAAATTAATATATATATATATATATATATAAATTTACGAAAATTACCACACCGCAATACCATTGATAAAACTTAAAACGGACCCATTAAGCAAGCTATTAATTATTTCAAAACAGCACATGTAATTCGGTAATTCCATAAAGTTTTAATGATTTACAAACAAATACAATCTTACAAAATCTAAAACAAACCATAACAGGTATAAAATTATACATTCATATACTACAAGTTTGTTTGAGAAATGACAATAAAACATGTACATCTACTAACAATATACATATACTAAAAAAACAATAAAATTGACATTTAAATGTTAAAATTTTAAAAAATAGAATTACTTACAAAAATTGATAAAATCCATCGGAAAATCAAAACACGGATGTTGTGACCACAAAACTTCAAGAAATATAACTTGTTGTGCTGAGATGAAAGAGATTTTTGTTTGGGTGTTGGCTGTTTGCGGATGGGGAGAGTTGGGATTAGGAAGAAGAAGGACAAATAGGGGAGGAGAGGGTCGGCAGCAGGGAATTATATTAACTTTTTTTTACGGTTTTACCGACGAAAATATCTGTCGGTGTATCCGTTGGCTTTTCTATCGGAAAAATACACACGTCACCGTACGGATCAACCATTTCAAATCCGTCAGTGATTCTGTCGGTATTTTTAAAGGTGAACCGGTCGCGTCACTATACGGGTCTGTCGTTTTGAATCCGTCGGTGATTCCGTCGGAAAAAGCCTCCCCGCCAAAACCTCCACGTTAGCGACCCACTTTTTTTTTTAATTCTGAACTTTCCGTCCGTAATTCGGTTGGTAACTACCGACAGACACTATCCGTTGGTAGTTACCGACTGAATTACGGATGGATAAATTCCATCGGTAATTTCAACCTCAAATTACCGACATAAATATTCCGTCGGTAAATCCGTTGCTATTAAGCGAATTTCTGGTAGTGAGAAGATGCATCATTACAACATCTGGATGCAGATACTTTTTATTTTGACACTTCCTATATGGACACCTAATACCACCTCCAGTAAAATTTATGGGAATAGATGTTGCGAAATTAATAAAACCTTGAACCCCGTTATAATAATCCATCCTTCGCAATCCTTGGGTGAATCTCGATACATCCATGAATGATCATCCATGACTTATATTGAACCTCTATAAAATTATGATGACATCATGTATTTATTACCTAAGTTAGGTAAATAAACTTGCAAAAATATTAGTTTACCTCCAGATTATTCAACAAACCAATCACAACTTCTCATAAATATTAAATATTTATTATGATTTATCAACGTCCATACAAATTAATATATATAAATTTACAAAAATTACCACACTGCAATACCATTGATAAAACTTAAAACGGACCCATTAAGCAAGCTATTAATTATTTCAAAACAGCACATGTAATTTGGTAATTCCATAAAGTTTTAACAATTTACAAATCAATACAATCTTATAAAATCTAAAACAAACCATAATAGGTATAAAATTATACATTCATATACTACAAGTTTGTTTGAGAAATAACAATAAAACATGTACATCTACTAACAAAATACATATACTAACAAAAACAATAAAATTGACATTTAAATTTTAAATTTTTAAAAGATAGAATTACTTATAAAAATTGATAAAATCCATCGGCAAATCAGAACACGAATGCTGTGACCACAAAACTTCAAGAAATATAACTTGTTGTGCTGAGATGAGGGAGATTTTTGTTTGGGGGCTGGTTGTTTGCAGATTGGGAGAGTTGGGATTAGGAAGAAGAAGGAGAAATAAGGGAGGAGAGGGTCGGCAGGCAAGGAATTATATTAACTTTTTCCGACGGTTTCACCAATGGAATAATCTGTCGGTGAGTCCGTCAGCTATTCTGACGGAAAAATCAACACGTCACCATACGGATCAGCCATTTCAAATCCGTTGGTGATTCTGTCAGTATTTTTAATGGTGAACCGGTCATGTCACTGTACAGGCCTGCTGTTTTGAATCCGTCGGTGATTCCATCGGAAAAAACCACCCTGCCAAAACCTCCACGTTAGCGACCCGCCTTTTTTAAAAAAAAATTCTGAACTTTTCATCCGTAATTCAATCGGTAACTACCAAATCTGTCGGTACTTACCGACTGAATTACGGACGGAAAAATTTTCATCGGTAATTTCGACCTCAAATTACCGACAGAAATATTCTGTCAGTAAATCTATTGCCGACAAAAATATTCTGTCAATAAATCCATTGCTATTAAGTGAATTTCTGGTAGTGGCTGGGACAGTGACCATAACACTGTTGTGAGGAGGGTGTGGGAAAATCATGCGGCAACTAAGTAACATCGAAAACATTACAACATTTTTTTTAGATAAAAATTTATGTTTCAAAATTTAATTTTTGGTTGCGTGAAGTAGGTTGCGTGATTTTTGGTACGAAGCCCAAAAAGGGAAAAAAAATAGCGAGGGATAGGGGCTTCCAACGCTGGAACAATGTTGTGGTTTGGAGATATACATCCCGGAAGATATATGGCCGCACTATCTTGAGCATGTGATGTATGAGCGGCACACGACGCTCATAGTTCGATGCTGGCAACCGGAATCGGCCAATTCATGGCTCCGTGACAACGCACACAAGTGACTCCATTCCATTTGCTGCACAAGCAAAACGAATGGTAAGATTAATTTAAATAAAATATATCATTTAATTAATTTGTTGTTATTAAATTTTTTTCATTATAGGCTATGTCTCTTGGACATGAGCCGAGCCCGATGGAACTGTTTATGGAGACGCACGTGTGGAGTCAAGACCGCCAAAAGAGGGCGCAACAGTTTGTTGACAGCCGTGCTCAACATTTCGTGTTATGTTTGTTCAACCATTTTATTTTGTAAGTTATTATGTTTATTGAATTGAATATAATGATTACTTTTTATTTTTATTTTCAGGAGACCTATAATAATCGGTTGAGGGAGAGATACGGGGACGATCCTTTGACCAATCCAGAATTCGATCTAGATTTGTGGATGGAGGTTGGATCGTCAGGTGGACCCGATAAAAATCGGGTTTACGGACTCTCCAACACTACGGCCGACAACTTGTGGTCAGCCCGTAGTGCTTCAACCATTGGAAGCTCCCAATCAATATCGAGCTCCCAATCTAAGGAGTTCATGGCCTTGCAGCAACACATGGCTCAGCTCACCGAAAAATACGACCACCTATCATCGATTGTACAACTCAAAGCGTCTCATGCACAACAAAGAGCGGAGTCTGCACAACAAGAAGCGGCTTATGAACAGCTTCGCGAAATGGTCATGAACATGGCATTACAGAGTGGAACATGTGCGCCTAATCTTTTCGGTCGTATGACCACCACCCTCCTCCTCCTCCTCCTCCACCTTTATATTAATTTGTAATAAACATTATTTACCTTTAAAATTTCATTTAATATTTTTTTGAAACACATTCATTTTGTAATGAATATTATTTAACTTTGATTTTTTGTTTTTGATGTTTAATATAAATTTTATTTGCATAATTGGTTTTTATTAACATTAATTTATATCATTTTATATTATGTATTCTAAATAATTTTTAAAAAATAAATTAAAAAAAAAACAATTACAAAGGGTTTTACGGACAGAATGCATCCGTCGGCATTTGACAGTAGCTGCCACAATCACCGACGACTTTCCAGACGGATACATTCAGTCGGTATTCCATATAGTCACCGACAGCTTTACCGACGGAATTAATCCGTCGGCATTTGACAGTAGCTGTCACAAGTACCGATAAATTTACAGATGGATATATTCGGTCGGTATTTCAAACACTCACCGACAAATTTACCGATGGGAACTGGCCATCGGTAATAAATGATATCACCGATGGAATAAAATCCGTCAGTATATTTCAAGCGGGAAACTTTTTTTTTGGCGCTCAAATTATGTTTGTAAAACTATCGGCAAATGGTTTTTTTATGTTTCCGACTAATATAGCGACAAAATGTGGAATCACCGACGAAAGGAAAGCCGACGGACGTATTCCATCGGTAATGTCATCGGTCAATAATTTACCGACGAACTCGTAATCACACACAGATAGAATATTTCTATCGGTAAAATTGTGAAATCTTGTAGTGATTTAATTCAAATTGAAAAACAAAATCAAACAAAATTGATCTCATATGAAAAAAAATCCTACAACATCATTCATACAATTATTAACATAAAAATTTTAATATATATATATATATATATATATATAATGCAAAAAGAAACACAAAAAAGAAAAAGAAAAAGAAAAAATCTTAGCTTAATGTGGTTACAAGTAAAGTTGAAAAGAGAAAAGAAAAGGCAAATTCATAAAGTAAGTTAATTAAAAAAAACTAAGAAGAGAAAAGAAGAAAAGAGGAGAAGACATACCTGAGTGTGGAGGAGAAGAGAACGAGTTGAGGAGATAAGAGAATAGAAAGAAAAAAAGGGAAGTTGGTGTTTTTTTACATAAGAAGAAGAAGAAGAAGAGGCGCTTTGTTGTGTAATGAGGGATTATGGTTTTTTTATTGGGGTATTTTACTGACAAATAATTAAATATTAATATTATTAATCATTTAATCGGTGATTTTGTCTGTAATATTTAATTTAAATTTTCAATTGAATAAAAATTTTTTAGAAACCCCTATGTATCATTAATGACTTTTCAATTCGTCAGTGATTTAATATGTAAAGAACACTAATTAATAGTGCAATTGAGAAGTGAATAGTTCCAGAGCTCTCTAAAAAATATTAATGAAATTAATCCATCAGTTATACCTTTTGTAATTGACATGATGAACAATATCAGAGAGAAGTGAACAATTTACCAATGAGTTTATGGATGGATTTTACCAACGGTATTAATATCATCAATAATTATATCGGTATAAATGACACGCCATCATATTTTTTTTATGTTTTAATTCATTTCATCATACTTTTGGCTTTGTTTTAATTTCTTCTTTTTTCACCGTAATTCTCTTGATATATACCGAGAAAATTTCTATTGGAAAAATTCACTGCAATTTACTGACAGAAACATCCATTAGTGTTTCTATTTTTATTTGTAATGTTTGAATAAAGTTTTGTATGAAAAATTTGTTTTCTAATTAACACAAATTAACACTAATTTGTTTTCATCAATAAAATTCATTATAATTTATCGATGGAAACATTATTTCTAATTAACACAAATTAAAAACCTCACGAGAATCTTGAAAAAGAAATCTCAAGAGAGTAAATGGAAATTAACAGCAAAAAACATAACACAAAATGAATGTTTTACTTCACGTTACTAATTAGATGTACGTATGAAGCATTTCTTCCAAAACAGTAAGTGTGACCATGATAATCACGGGTTATCTAGAAGCCTGCAGCATAAAGTTTTGCCTTGTGACAAGAGAAAGTAAATCATTCTGAAAGAACAACATATCCTCTCTTTTGTAACTTGTAAGTAATCATCATTCTATAGGAGTTCAATATCAAAGTTCTGTGCTTGTGATATTGTTTTGAGAAATTATGCCAAAGTAAGGTATCTATATACTAATAGTTCACATTCATAAAGTGATTCATACTCTAATTACATTCATGAATTGAAACTCCTAGATAATAGATATTTTTAATATTTTTGATTTATGAAATTGATACTGATTACAAAAAAAATTGCAAGCCTACTTGATTATCACCTACAGAGTTATCATCTAGTGTTCTATCACCTACAAAGGTATTGCCTATATTGCCTACAAGCAATCACTTACTTTTATTAACCTAGAATTACATGCCTGCTTGATAAATAAATTTTGAAGATCCTGTGAACTTGATAAAACTACAATGTAGTTGTCGGTGTTTTGTTGAGTTTGAGTTCTTAGTTGTTTTGCCTTATTCTTTAAATTATAGAAAAGTTCAAGATAACTTCCAATAACTACTAGTAATTATACAATCACCTTATTTAAGATAACTTCTAGTAAGTATACATTCATCTTATTCAAGATAACTACCCATTTATTTCTTGTTTTAAGGATCTTGATCTTGTATCATGTAGACTCTTTATATCTTCCATTCACTATCCACATTCAAGTTTGGCATGTTCTTCTTGGTCTAAACTTTATAATTTTTTGGTCGATTTTAGTGTATATATAACAATCCCCACTTTTAATGCTCTTGAACGTATAATATCCAGGTATGATTTTTGGCTACTATTGAGAAGATATATTGGTATAAAGTCCATCAAGAGAGTGGCCAGAAAGAAAGGTACAGAAGTCTAGCAATCAAAAGTGAAATACAGAAAATTAAAGCCTGCAGGGAACCATTCCCTCAAGGTTTAGCTTGTGAATAGAGAAATTAATTTATTCTATAGCTGAGGAATAACTCACCATTCATATGTACGAACCATAAACATTTCATAAAGTTGTATATAGCTTGTGAAGACAGTAAATTATTTATTCTATTCCTTCTAAGCAGTATAAAAAACGTTTTCACATTTTGCTTCGAGACAGGAATTTCATTTTCAAGTTCATAGTGTTGCACAATATCCTTAAATAAATCACCATCTCTATAAAATAATAAAACACAAATTTGTGGCACCAGGATTGGGAACGCAACTCAAGCTGGTTACACAGCAGCGTAGTCAGCAGACATTTACTTCAACAAACTTTGGGGCTGCAAGTTCTGTGTGAATGTATGTCTATATGCTTTTGTTTATGCATTAATTTTTTATATTACTGTTATTTTTGGTGGATATAAATGATGCTATTTTATTAAGCTGAAAGGTTGGCTTAAATGAATGACTATATATATATATATATAATGTATCAGTTTTGTACTTCAACTACTTTTAAATCATATAGATTTCATAGATACATGAGATCCTAAACCTTACCACTCATCAGCCAGTTTATGTGGTTGAAACTTTGTTATGCTATGGCATATTATGTATGTAAAATTTGCATGGTTCTTTATGATTTTGATAGCCAATGTGTTTAACTTGTGGAAAAATGTTCCAATATTTACAAAAATATGTTTCGAAGACTAGAATATTGATAGTTATGCTGATTATAAATTGATGGTAGGTGTAATAAAGGTAAAAGGAACAACAATAGACGAATTTGGTGAATTAACTTAAAATTTAATCAATTTGGAGCTTGAACTGATCTCGAATCATTAAATAAACCCTTAGAAAATTCACTTGGTTAAACTCGGATGACTAGCTAGATGAATCCATAATCTGACTTGGTAAAATTAGGCTTGAGACAAAATTCTTTTTTTTTTTTAATAAATGGTATTGTTTTGCAACAGAGAAAAAAGAACTTTAGTTTCTAAAAAAGGCAGCCACAAGCAGTTTGCTTCTTCTTCCCGTCGGCTCTTTATCCAATCTGCTTCTTCTTCTTAATCCACTTCTACAGAGTGTTGACCATAAATTCAAGCTTTATTACATTTAATTTCAAGAAAGTTAACCTCATTTTCTCACCATAGGTTTCAACAAATAGTTTTTACACATATTTTTAGGTTTTTTTGTGAAAGGCTTAAATCTTTTTTTATTGTATTTATATGCAAGAGTTGATACTATTTGGTTTATGGCATCTCTATACTCCATTTTTCATTTTCTGAATTAATTTACATGAGAAAATTTAGGGTTTTGATTTAATGACATGTTCACAAAATTTAGATATTTTTCTATTGCAATATATAATGTAGATATAGTGATATTTGGTCTATGGCATCTTCTACTTGTTTCTTTTTTTTTAATCAATGACACCTTTTTATTTAAAAAAAATACTATAATGTCCAATTTATATTTATTAGGTTATTATAATAGCATAGTTGCACAATATCTTTGTGTTTGGTATTATGATGAATGGTGCTTTTCAAAAATATTTTTTTACTTAAAATCACATCAAAAATATTTTTTCTATTTTTATTTTTAACATCAGCACATTAAAATCATAAAAAAAACACTAAACAAACATTAATTTTATCAAGTTAAATGTATTTGTAAAACGCATAAAAAAAAAGAAGCTATTATACTCCCAAACAATCATTCATCATAATTAATACTAGAAGTGTTCTCAAAGACTTTAATTTTCGATTGCATCAACCTATTTTGCTAGTGTTTACATTGCATAAGCATATATATAATTCACTATAAATCATAATCAAGCTAGCTGCATAATGAGAAACTTGTGTTAGTGTGAAAAAAATTGTGATTTGAATTAGGGAATAATAGATTCACTCTAGGCTCTTTTTTTTTTCAAGTTGGTACTAAATTGTTATATGCTTTTCTTTCGGTTTTCTAGTTTGGTTCGGGCCAACCCTCCCAGTCCAAGTCCTGGCCATTGTGCCAAGTCAACCCTTAGGTGGAGATAAAAAATTATGGTAATTAATAGTTATATTAGATATAAGTTTCAATAATGAAAACATTAAAGCTAATGAGATGGTATTGATGATAGCAAAAGTGGTGAGATGTTAATTCTAAATATGGTTTTTTTATTTATAATAATTGATGTATTGTTATGTTATTAATGGTTTAGAATTAAAACTTAAAAGTACATAGATCCATTAAGGTCTCCTGATAAAAAGATTGCTCCTAGACCATACCTTTCACATCTAAAGTAACATGGAATGTTTTAAAAAAATATTAATCCCCATCAACCACTATCCTGCTTGATGATGTCTTAAAAAATCCAAGAGTTTAGGAGTAAGGTTTATGTGTTTGATAATCAATTAATCTATTAATTCTAAGAATTTGATCCATTCTCTCAAGCCAAGGTAGTTAGTAGCTTGCACCTGATGTCTATTAGGCTAAGGTGGGTAGTGACTGGTACCTATAAAAGATCTCATTTTGTAGATTTGAGGACTCTTAGATGCTTAAGTAAGTATCTTTGTAGAGAGAGAAAATGCAATGGTTTTTAGAGAGATAGACTCTAAAAATATAAATGCTAAAAAATATTAAGAATAAGAATTGTAAACGTAAAATTTGAAGGATTTATGATGTATTTATAGCCTTAGAGGAACCTAACTCCTATTAGAATAACTCCCTTTGGAGGAACTCTCGTCTCTGAATTCATTGGATGAACTCTTATTGGAAAAACTCTCATTAGAGGAAGTCTCTTCTCTGAACTCATTAGAGGAACTCAACTTCCATTAGATGATCTCCCATCTCCGAACTCATTAGAGGAACTCAACTTTTTTTGCAAGAACTCTCATCTACGAACTTATTGGAGGAACTTAACTCTTATTATTCTCATCTCTAAATTTAGTGGAGGAACTCTTAGTAGAGGAACTATCATCTCCATCTAGTAATGTTAGATCATTAGTCGAATGCTCAAGAACCATCAAAACGGGCCCTAAGATGTTGGATATATATTTTCTTTACAATTAAAAAATATTGTGATAAAACATAAAGAGAGAAAATTAGAGAGATCAATTTTTAGCTGTATGTTTTGTGTTTATTGTTTTTTCTTGACTCAAATGAAAGTTTATCTTATAAGCTTTTATTTAAGATATATATTGAATATATATTTTCTTTACATATGATATTGAAAAACAAACATAGGAGAGATCAATCCTTCCAAAGTTTTTTAAAGTTATTTAAGATTTATAATATTATATTAGTTGAATTATGGTGTAAATTGGTCATTTCTTGATAAAATTATAAAATCATGATATATAATTTGTATTTAAAAAAATAGGAGAGCAATTAAACGTGAATATTTGTTGAATACATGTTCTTAAAGTTTTTGTTGGGTGGTAATTTGCTCAAACTATGCATCGCGGTTTGGCTGGATGACAAAAAATTTAGATTCAGAGGCAGAGACGTTCTTAAATTCGTATGGCTAGGGTTCGCCTCCCTCTCCAATAACTAACTACCCTAATGACCACTGAACAACAATAGGGAAAAAGAAAAAAAATGGAAATTTTTTATTTTCTCAAGTTTGTTTTGATCAGTTTTATTGGAACTATGCTGATTTATTTTTGAAAAATGTGTTTTCTAGGGACGCGTCGTCAAAGGTTAATTTATCCCATTTGTCTCAAGATATTGTAGATTTATGGAATGAGTGGCAGATTCGGTCACTAATGTTACTCAGTCTCTTTCTTCAAATCTTCCTCTCCATTTTTGGAGAACGACGGAAGTTTTCTACTGCACGCTGGCTTGGGCCTTCTCTTTGGCTAGCATACTTGTCAGCAGATTGGGTGGCAACTTTTTCGTTGGGTATCCTTTCTCGCAGCGAAGCCAACTATAAAAATCCGAACTTGATTCCAGTATTTTGGGCTCCAATCCTTCTTGTTCACCTTGGTGGCCCTGGAACTATTACTGCTTATTCAGTGGATCGAGTCAACAAATTATTCCTAAGTCGCCTTCTTCAGCTAGTAACCCAAGTTGGTGTGGCTTGTTATGTCTTGTTCCGGTTATGGAGCAAGAATGCCATCACGTCGGTCGTAATTCCTATCTTAATTTTAGGAATTATCAAGTATGGTGAAAGGATTTGGGTTCTGATGAGAAGCCACGAAGACCATAATGGATCGCAGCAACCTGGTTCGAAAGTGTCTTGCATCCTTTGTGCTGAACTTTCCAACAACAATCGTATAAGTGAGGTCGGATTTCTTCATGATGCTTATCTTTTGTTCCAAGCGCTCCAGACACTGTTAAACAATTTTGATCTCGTCTCTTTTGATCAAAACTTCACCTATGAGTTGGTTTCTGAAAAGAAAGCCGAGAAAGCCTTCCAGTTGATAGAAGTTGAGCTGGGATTCAAGTATGATCGGCTTTATTATAAGGTGACAATGCTTTCCAGGCTTCGTATAATTCTCCGCTCTATCACCTTCTTATCCTCTATTTTTGCTTTAGTTTCCTTCTCGTCAAAGAGCAAAGGCGTCTATTCGAGAAACGATAGGATTATTTCTTACGTGTTGCTGATTGGAGTTGTCTGCCTAGAAAGTTACTCTATTATTGTGCATCTCTTTTCCGACTGGGGTATGATTTGGCTTAGCAAAAGTAAAATAGCATATGCTATTGTCTCCCGAATCAATTATCTTCCTTGGTTAGTATCATTTTGCATGAAGCGCAAAAGATGGTCAACATCAATGGGACAACACAACCTGATAAGTGCCCAATCAAACAAACCAGTGAACAAAATTCTTAAGAGGTATTTTCCAGGGAAATGGAACGTTGATAGCAGGGAGAAGGTGGACAAGGAATTGAAAGAATTGATCTTCAAACAAGTCCTGAATAAACGTTCAAGGTACGATCCTTCTTCAAATGATTTCATTGACCTCGAGAATCTATTGGAAGAGAGAGGTTTAGAGGCACTTCAAAGCAAGCATTGCTTTGATAGATTTGGATGGAGTGTCGATGGTGTAGAATTCATTCATAGCCTCCTCACTTGGCACATTGCTACTCATGTTTGTTACTTCGATGATACTCGGCAGAATACTTTTCACAAGACTCGAAATTGCGTAATGAGCAGCAGATCATTATCTAATTACATGTTTTATCTCCTGGTTAATTGTCCAAATATGTTAGCGACAGAGCCCAGCGAAACAAGGCATGCTGATACTAGAATTCATTTGCGTCGTCTCCTTTTCTGGAAAACTCATAAAGATGTGAAGTGCAACATTACCTTGGATGCATTATCGTTTCACGAAGCTGAAGTGAATGCATTTTTCAAAAAATTGCTTGAAAATCCGTCTACCATGTTAAAGGACATTAAAGAACAAGACGAAGGAGAAATGTCAGCCCTACTAGATGGTTGCATGCTTGGTTTGTCATTGCAGTCATTGGAGACACAGGATGGTTGGTCAAATGACAAGAAATGGGAAATGATAAGTGAAGTGTGGGTGGACATGTTGATGTATGCTGCAAGTCATTGTAGATGGAAGTAGCATGTCCATGCACTTAGCCAAGGTGGGGAGCTACTCACTCATGTCTGTCTTCTCATGGCACATCTCGGTTTAAGTAAGCAATGTCGACCTAAAGTAAGTGAACAAATGGATGCTCGGGCTAAAAGGTTTGATGATATTGTTGGGCCTGAGGTATAGATTATTATTGTTATTTCTTTGGATTCGTACAGTTATTATTAATGCTTCAATTAGGATGGAACTTTCTCATGTATTATTATATGATGCCTTTTGGCTCTATATATTTCAATATTCCTCTTGATTACCTAGTTTAGTCCTTCTAGGGTTCAGATTTACTTCTTTTTTTATGAATATCAAGGAAATTTATAAAACTAGTCATCTAGTGGATGAAAATCCAGCAAAACAAATAAAAGATAAAAGAATAAATACAATGAAAAGCAGCATTATGAGTTACAAACACTACTTACAACTGCCGTTACATACTCCATACTTCTTACAAATCCATATTAGTATATATGAAACTAGATTTATAGGAATGAATCCAAAATACAATCCTGTGAAAGAATAGACAAAGAACAATGATAACTTCAAACATAAATTTGTTCCAAGTATGCTACATGAGCCAGACAATTCCATAGAAAAATCCTTGCCACTAAAACATTCCATTAATCAATGCTTGCCAGTGTTGAAACAAATCATCTAAGGAATGACATATGCACCATGGAAGGCCCCACCAACTAACTATTTTGTTTCAGAAATTTCAAGATACCGTGCAATGAAAACGAATGTGATACGTAGAGTTGAGAATACTTAGCATGCTTAACTTTTTGGTTAGCTAATTTTTTTTTATTTGCTCTTTGTAGGGTAATATATAATAGTCTTTGTAGGGTAATATATAATAGTAATAGAGGTAATTATAACATGATAATATAATTATAATATATTTTATATAATTATATTTTATAATGTCCTCTCAGACTAAGGATGAAGGATGAAGGATTGACATAAAATTTGAATTAAAAAGCAGTAAACAGAACAGTAAGAAGCGGCTTAATAAAATCATCTACAAGTTGATCGTGAGAGGAGATATTATATTATTTTTTAAAATTGAAGTATTTAAACCAATAAGGTTTTTATCCTACATTGAAAAAAAATTAAATTTTTTCCTTGTAAATATAAAGTATATATATTAAAGGGTTTTAAATCTTATATTATAAAAATAAAATATTTTTCTAGTATTTATATAGTGAACTTTAAAAAGTATTAATAACCAATTAAAAAAATATGAAAAAAGAGATATAGGAGAAAAGCCATATTTAGAAAAAAAAAAAAAAAACCAGGTATCATCTGAGTTTACCTAGGTCGCCTAGGTCATAGGTCGATCCATCAAGTCGACTAGATTTTACCGAGTTGTTGCACTAACTAATCTTTTATCTTATCCGGACTTGTCTAATCACTGGATCGACCTGCTAGACTGGTTCGAGTTTAATAATAGTGATGCCATGTAGAAGCAAGGCAAAGTATCATTCTTACAATAAATGGAATCAGCCAAATTAGCACAATAAGAATCACACATATTTATTCCTATAAGTGATTTCTTATATTTATTCCTATAAGTGATTTCTTATAAAAATTAATTTATAACTATGAAGATAAGAGAAAATTATCTCAGAATTTGTTTCACCACCTGCAGAGATGATAAGAAAGGAAACCATGAGTAGTGTAGCTCAACTGGTCAAGCTTTAATTTTGTTCTCTATAAATCAATAGTTCGAGTTTCATAAATTTTAGGACCACTTGAGATTTATATAGTCGTTAACTTTAGAATCCGTAAGATTAGTCAAAATACATGCAAGCTGATCCGGACAACACGTTAATAAAAAAAAGGCATAAAAACCAATTTATCATCAGCATAATGTAGATGACTTAAATAATCCCCCGTTTTAAGCTGAAGACCCAATAATAAAGAAGTAGATGCTGCACGGCTAAACAGAACTGATAATCACTTCTGTTATATCAGAAAGGAACGGAGATAGAGGATCTCCCTGCCTGATGCCTTAGAAGGGGAACCATAAATCAGAGCTGCATGCTTCGAACCAGATAAGCACTCGTGAATCATCTCTCGCCATCTGATGCCAAAACCCATATACTCCATTGTCTCATTCAAATATTCCCATGAGACTGTATCAAAAGCCTTTCTTCTGTTGAATTAAACTCAATCTAGAAGGTCAAGGAAGGCAACCACCGACCAGCCAACCACTAGCTGTTATCGACCAGCCACCAGCTGCAGCTGCCAGCCGCCTTCACACTAGAAGGTTGAATTTTCTTGTTTTTGAATTCGTGTATAAATAGAGTGCTCAACTTATGTTATTTTGTGTGGAGAGAATAGAGAGAAACACTAGAGAGAAAGAGAGGGTGTGTATTGTAAGATTTTGTATTATTGTAAGCTTCTTGGTTTTTGTAATAAAACTTTGTGTTTTATCCCCTCTAAGTGTTTCAAAGCCACCACCAGTGGTTTCTCCCACTAACAATTGGTATCAGAGCCCCGTTCGTCAGAAAACAGAAGAGTTTTGGGATATAACCGAATTTTCAAAGTTGTCAAAAACAAGTTTTGATCATTCCACAGTGTAAAGCTCCTCAATACGAACTCATTGGTGCAAGAATCAGCCTCATCGGAGCCTGCGAGGAGCCACACGCGCTGCCTGAAGATTCTGCACTGTTCTCCCACGCGCCCAGAGGTAGACCACGACTGAGCCACACCCGCGCCATATTCAAGCCGTTTAAGCCGAGCCGTTAGCCGAGCCGCCATCTAGTCGCGCCGTACTCCGCGCTGAGCCGAGCCGAGCCGCCGAGCCGGATTCCCCCAGAGCCGAGCCGCCAGCGCGCCGACTGAATATTCCCTGGAATATTCCCGGTTCGACTCCAGCGAACCGCCCACCGTACATAATCGGTTTTTTGACCGGTTCACCTCATTTTTGACCTGACATAACAACCTACTATTTGGACCATTCCGGATCGATCTACAGTGTTTGTTTTGCCAAATTCGGCTCCTAGAAGGTGATATAGTCTTAAAAGAGAAAAATGACTACAAAAAAGACACAAACACTCATCCCGAAGCTGACCAGAGACAGCTATAATAGTTGGTGCATCATATTAAAGGCATTTCTTGGTTCACAAGAGTGTTTAGATATTGTACAAAATGGTTATGACGAACCAGAGTCCAAAGAAGAAAAAGATGCTCTACAAGAGGTACAAAAGCAAGCCTTGAAAGTCAACAGAAAGAAAGACAACAAAGCAAAGACCATCATCTATCAAGGTCTTGATGAAGATACGTTCGAGATCATTGCTTCCACTGAAACATCAAAAGACATATGGGAGGCTCTCCAACAAAAATACAAAGGTGATGACAAAATCAAAAAGATTCATCTTCAATCTTTGCGAGGTGAATTTGAATTATTACAAATGAAGTCTGTCGCACCCTGAAAAAAATCAGCGCGCGGCATCGGCTGGCGAATCTTTTATTTGATTTTACTGATTTGGTTCTTTGGAGTCGCCACCTAGTATTTTGGTCACTAACTGGTCTCAGAGATCGGGTACGGAGACTGGTTGCGTAAAGGGAAGGTATTAGCACCCCAAATACGCCCTACCTAAGGTAAGTTGCATTGTTTTATTGTCTGATAAAAACTAAGGTGTTATTGTGTTTTCCTAGTTGTTGATCTGTCTATGGTTCAAGAAAAATCCTCCTCGGTAAGAAGGTCTTTTATCTTATCGGGTAAAATCCTAACCGTTCTAACGTCTATACCAAAACTTTATTAATAATATTTAGGAATACGTTTTACGTATAAATTTGTAATCCCAAATACTAAAAGAAAACAAAAAGATTTTTTTAGAATTTTTGAAATATTGACCTAGTTCTCATGGCTTGAATAAACTGGTTATTAAAGCCAAAATGCATGTTAATACATATATTGTTTTGAAAATTTTCTTTGTTGTGTGAAAATATGATGTTATAATATTTATATATATATATATTGGAGAGACTAGGCCGTATTTTAAAACAAAAACAATTTTTGTAAAATATTATTTTTTTTTATGCTTTGACGAAAATCGGGTATTTTAATACTGAGCTTCTATCCTTACGGTATAAAAATACAACCCAATATTAATCCACTTTGATAAAAATATGCAGAAAAATCAACAACATTTTTAGGGACTTTTTAGAATTTTTTGAAAGCAAAAACATTTTTTATTCTGACAATCTTTGATATTTTAACGAAAACCGGGTATTTTTAACACTGGTTTTGTATCTTTACGGTATAAAAATACAAACCAACATTAAACCACTTTGACAAAAATATGCAGAAAAATCAACAATATTTTTTAAGATTTTTCAAAATATATATATTTTAATTATTATATACATATATACACACATATATTATAACATATTATAATATATAATATATAATATAAAAACAATTCGGGCTGGGCCGGCCCAAATAAACGGGCTGGACTCAGCCCACACAAAGAAAGGTTGGGCCGAACTCGGCCCAGACTGGGTTGGGCCGATCTCGGCCAACAGGCCATCATGCTTCTTCTGGTCTGGGCTGGACCCGGCCCAGACCTAAAGGCTGGGCCAGAACCGGTCTGGCCCAGGAGAGAAAAAAAGAAACGGGGAGGGGAATTAATTCTCCCCTCCCATCCTCCTGCATGCAACAAGATTATGCATGCAGGAGGAAGACGCTGTTAACCAAAACAAAATGCAGGGGGGTGAGGACGTTACCTGGCGTGGAGGAGGCGGTCGCTGGTGGTGCTGCGGTGGCGTGGCTCGCGTACGGCGGCTCCGGGTGCTGCTGTGGCGGTTCGAACGGCGGCGAGAGAGACTTCTCCGCTATTCTGTGTTTTCGTTTCGTTTTTTCCTTTTGTTTTCGGTCTGTTCAGGTATTCCCTTTCTGCTTCTCTCTTTCTTCTCTTTTTTTGTTTGTTTGGTTCCTTCTAGCTTCTCTCTCTTTCGTTCTCTCTCTCCTCCCTTTCGTTTTTTTTTCCCTCCTCTTTCCCCTTTGGTTTCTTCTATATTTATAGGGGAAGAAAAGGTGCTGGGACCATTGTTAGTGCGCCTTGGAGCGGGTTTCACGGGCGGCTGGTCGGCCACCACCCGCGACAGCAAAGCACCGCTACCTTTGCTTTCGGCGGGGCGAGCGACCGGTGGTCGGCCATTGAGTTCGGTCGGTGGTCCCGCGGTGTGGGGCTTCAGGCTGTTCGTTGGAGATGTAGGGGAGAGAGAGGCGGGAAGATTTTCAAAAAAAACAAAGTTTCTTCACTCTGTTGCAGGTTCAGGGGAGAGGAAGAAGAAATGGGAACAGTGTCGTTCAAAACGGCACCGTTCGGTCTTTTTTTTTTTTTTTAACATGAAACGGCGTCGTTTTGAAGAAAATGCGCCGTTTCATTTAAAAAAAGGCGCCAGAAATATGTTTTTGCGAATCAGTCCTTAATCATCTTTAATCATTTCAATTGTGTCCCTGCCAATTCGGTCCTCGTCCCTCTTGTTGGTCGTGTTTTTCATTTTAGTCCTTGGCCTTTGATATATGCAATTAAGCCCTCAATTGATCAATAAACTTCCAATTTCTTCAATTAGGCCCCTGAACCAAAGCAAAACAGCCCCCTCTATTTACCCGGTTTTTCCAAATTGGTCCCTGGTTTCGGTTTTTCACAATTAAACCCCTAATTGGCCATTAAACTTCAATATTTATGCAATTAAGCCCCTGATTTGACCCAATAAATTCCTAAAAAATATATTTTGGCCCCGGAACTTAAATTTCTTCTAATTAAAGCCCAAATTGACTTAAAAATCAATTTTTCTTGCAATCAAATCCTCTATAAATTCAAATAAAAATCCAATTAAGTCCATAAACCTCCAAATTTGGGCCTTTCTCCTAAAAATTCAAATTTCCTTCTCAACAGGGCTCTCATCCTTCAAGAATAAACTGTCAAAAATCCATCTTTGTATTTTTAACCTTCTTGACCGATTTTTCTGATCATTTGTTGAGCGCTTCTGCCTCCTGTTATTTTTCTAACCTCCTTTGGCTATTTATTTTATTTCATTTATTTGGGGACCCAAAAATGGGTTACAACAAAGTCCTCGGAGTCTATTTGTGATTATCACACAAGAATTATGGTGATAGTCAATTAGATGAGGAGAAATGGAGAAGCCATCACATATTCTTGAATTACTGAGAAAATTTTGAAATCCCTAGATCCAAAATTTGATTTTGTTGTTGTCGCCATTGAAGAGTCCAAAGAAGTGGACAAGTTGATAGTTGATGAGCTTATGAGTTCTTTGCAAGCTCATAAGCAGAAGATTGTAAAGCGAAATGGAGATAAGGACATTGAGCATGCCTTACAAGCAAAGCTGTCTCTCAAAGACAGATATGAGCATGGGGAGACTTCGACAAGTGGATATACCACTCAAGCAAGAGGTCAACAATCTAGAGGAGGATTTCAGCGATTCCAAGGAAGAGGATCTTGGAATACAAGTTTTAGAGGAAGAGGTGGTAGAAACACCACCAGAGGAGGTCGAGGATAACAAGCATTCACTCCTAGAGGAAGAGGAGGCGGTTACAATAACCGTGACAAAAGGAATAACCAATGTTATAGTTGCAATCAATTTGGGCACTATAGCATTGAATGTCGAAGGAAAGCTCCGTTGGAGATACGTGAGCAAGCCAACTATGCAGAGAATGATGACAGAGAAGCAGCTGCATTACTTGTCCAACAAGGTCTTAGCGAGAAACAAGAGAATATATGGTATCTAGATGCTGGAGCCAGCAATCACATGTGCGGCCACCGAGAGTTATTTGGTGATCTAGATGAGACCATTCAAGGTCTACTTACTTTTGGAGATACCTCAAAGGTTCCATTCAAAGGTAAAGGCAACATCCCAATTAAGTTTGTCGCACGTGTGCGGCGGCGCGGCGATCGTCCACCCTCAAGGAAAAATCGGAATATTTATTCCTTGAAAAAAAAAGGAAGAGACAACGAATTCTTGTCTCTACAAGTGAAAAATTGGAATGGGAGTCGCCACCTAGTATTCTGGTTACTAGGAACCTTAACTGGTCTTTAGAGATCGGGTACGGAGACTGGTTGCGTAAAGGGAAGGTATTAGCACCGCAACTACGCCCTACCTAAGGTAGGCTGCATTGTTTTAATGTCTGATAAAATCTAAAATCGTGTTGTGGTTTTTGAATTGTTGGTTCGTTTACGGTTTAAGAAAAGTCCTCCTCCGTAAGGAGATCCTTATCTTTATCGGGTAAAAAAAAAAACTAATTATTCGAAGTCGTCAAAAGAAAATATATATATATATTTTTTAATATCAGGAATAAGATTTACGTATAAATTCATAATCCTTGATACTAAAATCAAACAAAATAAAATATTTTGTTGTTTTTGAGATTTTGGCCAATGTTCTCTTGACTTTAATAAACTGGTTATTAAAGCAAAAATGCATGCTAAAATATTGTTTTTTCACATATGAAAACTACGATATGATTTTTTAGATTTGAGACACTTGGCCATATGCACAAAAACATTTTTTTTAATTGTTGTTTTTTTTGTATTTTTGGAAGTTTTTGCCGAAAACCGGGTATTTTAATACCGGATTTGTATTTTACGACATAAAAATACTGGCCGATATTAATCAAAATGACATAGAAACGACGCGGAAAAATTATAAAATGCTGAAACAAATATTTTTGATTTTTTATGTTGTGTGAACAGTACCGCGGGACGAAAACCGGGTATTTTAATACCGGATTTATATTTTTACGATGTAAAATACAGACCGATATTAAGCAAAATTGATAAAAATATGTGCTGGAAAAATTGTAAAAAAACTTCTGAAAAAAAAAATTGAAATGGGTTGAAATGGGCCGGACCCGGCCCATATAAGTGGGCTGGGCCAACCCGGCCCATTACCAAATGGGCTGGTTACTGTGCCTAAGCACGTTCTGCATGCAACCGAAAACAGGAGGCGGGCAAACGGAGAAGGAGACGAGGCGGCGAGAGATTACCTGCGGTGGCGTCGAGGCGGTGCTGCTGGTGGCAGCAGAGGCGATGGTGGCGGAGGCACGGTGGTTCTGCGTTTCCCTTCTCTCTCTCTTCTGTTTTTCTTTTTCTTCTCTGTTGCTTCTGCTTCTTCTTCTTCTTCTTTGCCCCTCTCTCTCCCTCGGTCTCCTTTCTCTCGGTCTCCTCCTTTCTTCTCTTCTGTTTTCTTCTTTTTTCTTCCTCCCCTGTTTTTATAGGCGAAAAACAGGGAAGACGTGGCTGGGGCGGCCACTATGCTACCGCCCCTCCAATGTTCGTCCAACATGTGGAAATCCTTGGGCAAGTGGTGTCCTTGTTTCGGCGTCTTTTTGAGCAAAAGAAGGAAAGAAAGTAGGCGAAAAGGGAGAAGAAAAATCTTCTTCTTCCCCTGCCTCGCGCGTCCAGGGGAAGAAGAAGACCTACAGTGCAGTCAAAGCAGCACCGTTTTGGGCTTCTGTTTTTTTTTTTTTTTTTTTGCAACAGTGAATGAAACGGCGCCGTTTTGGTCAAAACGCGCCGTTTCATTTAAAAGGAAAAGGCGCCAAAACTTGTCAGATTCAAATTTCGGCCCTCAATTTGCGCGCGTTTTGCATTTTAGTCCTTGGTCTCGGATTTCTTCAATTAAGTCCCTAATTGGCCATTAAACTTCAATAGTTATGCAATTAAGCCCCTGATTTGACCAAATTAACTTCCAAAAATTATAATTTGACCCCAGAAAATTAATTTCTCCTAATTAAAGCCCAAATTAACTCCAAAATCAATTTTTCTTGCAATTAAAATCTTCATAAATGCAATTAAACCTTTAATAAAATTTAATTGAGTCCATAAACTTCTGATTTTGCATTTTTCTTCCTTAAATTGAATTTTCTTTATCATCGAGGCTCTCATCTGTCAATGATATACTGTCAAAAAATAATTTTTATATTTTTGAAAATCCTCAATCAATTTTTGAGCATTTTTAGGGCGCTCCGGCATTTTTTCACTGTTATATTTTTTGATAATATATTTTTTTGAATTTTTTTGAATTTTATTATTTTTTATGTGGGGACCCAGAAATGGTTTACAACAAAGTTGAAGAGCGGCGATCACAGCTACATCGCCGATGTCTATTATGTCCCAGCCATAAAGCAGAAATTGATCAGCATAGGTCAACTTATGGAGAGAGGTTATATTCTTTGCTCGAAGAATTGTCATCTGACAATTAGAGACTACAATGGGAGATTAATTGTCTATGTGAAAATGTCCAAGAATAGGATGTTTCCTTTAAACATCCAGTATGATGCAGCAAGGTGTTTGAGTGCCATCACCAACAGTGAAGAATGGCTTTGGCATCTAAGGCTTGGACATCTGAATTTTACAAGTCTGAAGATGCTAGCAAGCAAGAAGATGGTTAAAGGTATGCCTCACATTGATCATCTAGATGAAGTCTGTGAGAGTTGTGTCCTCAGCAAACATCACAGATCCAGTTTTTCCAAAGAAGTCTGCTTAAAGCAAAGAAGCTGCCCAAGCAATACTGGGCTGAAGCTGTATCATGTGCAATGTATCTACTAAATCGCCGCCCAACCAGAAGTTTACAAGGTGTTACTCCGGAAGAAGCATGGAGTGGTCACAAACCAAGTGTTACTCATCTATGAGTCTTTGGTTGTGTGGCATATGCAAAGATCCAAGATGCAAGAAGGACAAAGCTCGATGATAAAAGCGAGAAATGCATATTTGTCGGATATGGTGAAAGAAGGATGGGATACAAGCTGTATAATCCCATCACGAAGAAGGTAATTATGAGTAGAGATGTTATCTTTGAATAAGATAAATCTTGGGAATGGAATGATGATCAAGAAGCAGTCAAATGGATCAACACTAATTTGATCCTTGAAGGTGAAGAAGTACCAACAGTAATTGTACAAGAACCGATTGTGCTAGCAACTGAACCACAAAGTCTGGTACACAGATTCCCTGTATTCAACAGGAGGAACACACCAGAATCATCATCATCAACACCACCATCAGCATCCTCATCAGAAGGACTAAGAAGGATGAGAAATCTTGAAGAGCTATACGATGCCACTCAAGTCATGGAAGATACAAATCTATTTTGTTTCTTTGCAGATAGTGACCCACTAAGCTTCAATGAAGCTATCATAGAAGAGAAGTGGATAAAAGCAATGGATGAAGAAATACATGCCATTGAGAAGAATGATACCTGGAAGCTGACTGATCTACCAGAAAACAGGAAAGCAATAGGTGTCAAATGGGTCTATAAGACGAAGAAGAATGCAAAAGCAGAAGTGCAAAGATACAAAGCCAGATTAGTGGCTAAAGGCTACAAACAGAGAAAAGCCATTGAAGGGAGCAATATTTATCAGATTAAAGTTCATGCTTGGCATGACATCCCTCGATTGAGTTTAAAGGGGAGATTTGTTGAATTAAACTCAATCTAGAAGGTCAAGGAAGGCAACCACTAGCCAGCCAGCCACCAGCTATCACCGACCAGCCGCCAGCCGCTAGCCGCCTTCACACCAACTGCCACTAGCCGCCTTCACACTTGAAGGTTGAATTTTCTTGTTTTTGAATTCGTGTATAAATAGAGTGCTCAGCTTATGTTATTTTGTGTGGAGAGAATAGAGAGAAACACTAGAGAGAATAGAGAGAAACACTAGAGAGAAAGAGAGGGTGTGTATTGTAAGATTTTGTATTATTGTAAGCTTCTTGGTTTTTGTAATAAAACTTTGTGTTTTATCCCCTCTGAGTGTTTCAAAGTCACCACCAGTGGTTTCTCTCACCAACATCTTCAAATCCAAAATAAGCTCATTCGCAATCATGAAACCATCAATAATTTGTCTTCTGGAGATAAAAGAATCATACTGATTGGCTGAAACTCCTTGAACTCCGTAGGCTGTCTTTTTTGGAACTAAAGATATATAAGCACGATTTACCCCCTTTGGCAGCACACCTGTTCTAAAAAATTCCGAAATAAGATCCATTAAATCATTTGCAATGAACTCCCAAGCTAATCTGTAGAATTTGAAATTAAAATCATCTGGCCCAGGGCTTTTGTCACCATCACAGCTCCACACACTATCTTTGATCTCCTCAATTGTCACATGACTCTCTAGCCATGAAGCAGATTCTTCACTTAGGAGTTTAAATCCCATAGGACCCAAATGGGCTCGAGTCGTATCAGGGGGCTGAAACAAAATGGAATAATAGTCTACTGCTGCATCCTTAATACTTGCAAGAGTGTCATGGAAAATATCATTGTGATGAATTTGCAAAATTTGATTTTTAGCCCGATGAAAATTTGCAATTACCTGGAAAAATTGAGTATTTCGGTCTCCTAGATGATACCAACTCTGTCTAGACTTTTGGCAGGCAAATACTCTCTAAATGTTTGGTACAAACTCTGTCTAGACTTTTGACGCCAAATACTCTCTAAATGTTTGGTACACTGCCATTGATCTCTTATCAGCCCCTTCAAAGTATTCCTTTCCAAATCAGATAAATCACCAGCCTCTTGCTTACGCTCAGTGTCTGCTATATCCGATTCTACCCTCCTCAGCCTGTGTTCTTGCACCCCAAAATGATCCTTGTTCCATTGACGCAGCTTGACTGAAAGGAAGTGTAACTTTTTCATTATAGTAAATCAACCTGGATACATCATGCATCCTTCAGTCCACATAGCCTGCACCACATTTCTAAAGTCATGATGATAAAGCCAGCAGTCCATGAATTTGAATGGCCTCCATACTGATTCAGTTTGTTGATGTGCTAAGATTAGGGGACAATGGTCCGAAAGTCCACCAGGGAGACGAACAGAACCAAGTCAGAAAATAGAAGCAAGCAGGGCGGATTGTAGAAAGCCTGGTCAAGTTTACTCATTGAATGTCTACGAAACCATGTGTGGTAACCTCCTGTGAAAGAGTATTCTATTAAGTCACAGTTTTCCAGGAAATTTCTTAGAGCTGCTAAACCTGCTGAATTCAAGGAGCCACTGTTTCTGTCATAATAGTTTAAGGGGTTCATTGAAATCCCCTATCAAGAATTTAACCAGGGGTCCTCAAATGCATGCTTCAATAGACATAACTCTCTCCACAACCATCTTCGCTCTCTGGTGCAGCAAGGAGCATATA
Source organism: Populus davidiana (assembly GCA_030145905.1). NCBI lineage: Eukaryota > Viridiplantae > Streptophyta > Magnoliopsida > Malpighiales > Salicaceae > Populus > Populus davidiana. Next base: position 20,079,918 of record CM057794.1, on the reverse strand, counting down.
TCCCAACAGCTACACAACGAAAACGACTAGCTTTATGAGCACCGAACAAAGCCACCCAACCATGCCCATACTCAATGTTTGCTACCTCAAATTTAGATTGGTTCCACAAAGCAAATAAACCCCCCTTCCTACCTTCCGCTATATTTCCAAACCACGAAACAGATGGGGCATTCCATAAACGCATAACAAGAGTCAGAATAATCCTGCATTTTGGCCTCCTGGATGAAACAGACTTCCAAGTCATAATCAGAAATTAACTTCCCAATTACCCTTCGTTTCCTAGCAAACCCCATACCACAAATATTCCAGGACATAATCTTCATGAGAATCATAAAAATACATATCATTCACTTGCACGACAAACACTTACTGCATAGGAAGCTTATTGCTGCTTCTGCCTGTCCTCCTTCTCACGGTCCAGTTGCCTTTGAATTACCCCAACTGAGAGCTTCTCCTAACTGAACCATTTTCCTGACTTCACAGCAAGACGCCTTGTTAACAAAACGTAGTTGATGACTCAGCATTTCTGTTTCTGTTTCTGTTAGTTTGTTAGCCAACAGTTTCCTAGTCTGTTATTCGGTTATTCTGTTATAACCAACACTTGCTGCATGGCTATATATAGTCATGAGAATAATAATAAACGTAAGACTTTTGGCTTCTGAAAACTGTGGTTCACATTTGGTATCAGAGCCTTTACTGCCTTCTCTCTTTAAACATCTTATAGCAGCAGCTAAGATGACAAGCGAAGGCAGTTTTGTTCAACCAGCAATTCCTCGCTTCGTAGGACACTACGATCACTGGAGCATGCTGATGGAAAACTTCCTCCGATCCAAGGAATACTGGCAGGTAGTCGAGACCGGTGTTTCTGCTGCAGCAGATGATACCAACCTCTCAGAAGAACAACAAAAAATGATAGCAGATCAAAGATTGAAAGATTTGCGAGCAAAGAATTATCTTTTTCAAGCCATCGATCGTTCAATTCTTGAGACTATCTTGGATAAAGGAACTTCAAAGGGAATCTAGGATTCTATGAAGAAAAAGTTCCAAGGAAATGCAAGAGTAAAACGTGCACAGCTACAGGCTCTGCGCAAGGATTTTGAAATCCTCCATATGAAGGATGGTGAGACCGTCTCTGATTACTTTTCCCACACCCTCACTATCACTAACAAACTGAGGTTTCTTGGTGAAACATTGAATGATGTTACTGTCATTGAAAAGATCCTGCGATCCATGACTTCGAAATTTGATTACGTAGTCTGCTCCATTGAGGAATCCAAAGATTTGGATACCATGTCCATTGATGAATTGTAAAGCAGTCTGTTGGTTCATGAGCAGCGCATGCACAGTCATGTTGTGGAAGAGCAAGCATTGAAGATTACTCATAACAGTAACAGCAGCACATTTGTTCGTAGCAGCAACACCTTTCGTGGAAGGGGACGTGGTCGTGGGAGGCAAGGCTTTGACAAATCCCTTGTTGAATGTTTCTACTGCCATGATCTTGGCCATTTTAAGCATGAATGCCCAAAGAAGAGCAAAGAAAGGGATTCAAAAGCTTATTATGTTGAAACCAATGAACCATTATTATTAATGGCTTATGTTGACAATACAGAGAAAATGGAGTATAAAGATTTCTGTTCAGAATCTGAATCCCTTGAAGTGGATGAATGCAGAGAACCTGAGTCTGTTGAAATAGATGAATGCACAATGGAGTTACTTCTAATGGCACATATTGAGAAAGAATTTGAATCCCTTGAAGTGGATGAATGCAGAGAACTTGAGTCTAATGAAATAGATGAATGCACAATAGAGTTACTTCTAATGGCGCATATTGAGAAAGCACCTGATGAGACATCATGGTTTCTGGATTCAGGATGCAGTAATCACATGTCTGGACACAAGGACTTCTTTGCAGAATTGGATGAGAGTTTTCGCAAAACAGTTAAGCTAGGGGACAACTCCAGCATTGATGTAATGGGAAAGGGCCGCATTCATCTGCAAGTGAACAACATTCCACAAGTGATCTCAGAGGTATTCTATATTCCTGACTTGAAAAACAACCTACTGAGCATTGGCCAATTGCAGGAAAAAGGCTTGGCCATTCTGTTTCGATACAATAAGTGCAAAGTGTATCACCCTGAGAGAGGACTCATCATCGAAACAGCCATGACTCTTAACAGAATGCTTGTTCTTCTAGCAAAGATCCAACTTCCTGATCAGAACTGCTTTCTTACTCCAGAACATAATTTGGATTATCTTTGGCACTATCGGTATGGTCATTTGAGTTTTAGTGGCCTACAAACTCTACAACAAAAGCAGATGGTTCATGGATTACCACAGCTGAGATGTTCTACACTACCATATGAGGACTGTGTACTGGGCAAACAACACAGAAACTCATTTCCACGAGAAAATATGTGGCGAGCATCTCAGCCTCTTCAACTGCTCCATGCAGATATATGTGGACCAATTTCTCCTATCTCCAACAGTCACCAATGGTATCTTCTAACCTTTATTGATGACTGTAGCAGGAAACTTTGGGTGTTTTTCTTGACAGAGAAGTCAGCTGCTTTCAAACGTTTCCAGCTGTTCAAAATAAAGGTTGAAAAAGAAGTTGGCACCAGTATCAGGGGATTACGTACTGACAGGGGTGGGGAATTCACATCAAACGAATTCTCTGAGTTCTGCACAACCAATGGCATCCATCGCCAACTCACTGCAGCCTTCACTCCTCAACAAAATGGAGTGGCAGAGAGGAAAAATCGCACAATTATGAACATGGTTCGCAGCTTGCTCACCAGTAGGCAGGTTCCCAAAACATTTTGGCCGGAGGCTGTAAACTGGGCAGTGCATGTTCTTAACCGAAGCCCCACATTTGCAGTGTGTAATAAGACACCAGAGGAGGCATGGAGTGGCACAAAACCATTTGTTTCACATTTTCGAGTATTTGGGTGTGTCTCTTATGCTCATATCCCAGACAACAAACGAACAAAGTTGGATAGTAAAAGCTTAAAATGTGTGATGCTGGGAGTTAGCAAGGAATCCAAGGCTTACCGCCTATATGACCCTCTTTCTCACAAGATAATTATCAGTCGTGATGTTATCTTCAAAGAGGAGGAGAGCTGGCCCTGGAGTGAAGATCATGCAGTAGCAATTCATGCATCTCTTGAATGGGGGGACGAAGACATAAACACTGACAGTGGCCAGAATGAAGCTGTAAACAACAATGATATCCCTGTTGAGAATTTTCATGCCAAAGATAATGCAAGTGGATTTGCTAATGGTGATTATCATGTTGGCAGTACAAGTGGATCCACTAATATTGATCATCATGGTGACGGTCCAGAAGGAGATTTAGAGCAGCTTCAAACAATCAATGCACATACAACTGCTGAGATTGACAATGTTCCCAGTACTGTTATGAGACGTTCACCACAGCCACCATCATGGTTACAGAACTATGACAGCGGGGAAGGTTTGTCTGATGAAGATCATCAAGGTGATTTTGCTCTATTTGTTGATGCAGATCCTTTATCTTATGAAGATGCAGCTCGTAGCAATAAATGGAGATGTGCAATGGAGACTGAAATTGCTGCTATCAAGAAAAACAACACATGGGATCTCACCGATCTTCCTCATGGCGCAACAATTGTTGGAGTAAAATGGATATATAAAACTAAGCCAAATGAACATGGAGAAGTCGATAAATATAAAGCTCGTCTCGTTGCCAAAGGATACACGCAACGACATGGCATCGATTACACAAAGGTATTTGCTCCTGTGGCTCGCATGGACACGATACGACTGATACTTGCTCTAGCTGCTCAAAAAGGGTGGTCTTTGTTCCAGTTAGATGTCAAGTCTGCTTTTCTTCATGGTGAGTTGAATGAGGAGGTGTATGTTGAACAACCCCCTGGTTATGTGGTTAAAGGAGAAGAAAACAAAGTGTATCGCTTACGAAGAGCATTGTATGGGTTGAAACAAGCTCCACGAGCATGGTACAGCCGCATTGAAGCCTATTTTCTGAAAGAAGGATTTGAGAAGTGTCCCTATGAACACACTTTGTTCATCAAGAAAGCATCAAACGGTACCTCCTTACTGCTTGTATGTCTGTATGTAGATGATCTCATCTTTACTAGAAATGATGAAACATTGTTCATCTCCTTCAAATGTTCCATGATGAAGGAATTTGATATGACGGATCTGGGCAGAATGCGGTATTTTCTTGGTTTAGAAATACTGCAACGAGCTGATGGTATTTTCATTTGTCATAGGAAATATGCTCAGGAGGTGTTGGAACGATTTAATATGGCTGGGTGCAATGCTGTATCTAATCCTATACATGCAAATGATAGGTAGTCTGATGTATTTAACATCCACTAGACCTGACATTATGTTTGTTGTAAATCTGCTCAGTCGATATCTAGCACATCCTACAGAAATCCATCTTCAAGCAGTCAAGAGAGTACTCCGTTATATCAAGGGGACTCTCGCATATGGCATCCTTTATAAATCAAGTGGCAATGCAGAACTACTTGCCTACACCGACAACGATTACGCAGGAGATTTGGAGGACAAAAAAAGCACATCAGGTTTCCTATTTGTATTAAGTTCTGGAGCTGTATCTTGGTCATCAAAGAAACAACCTGTTGTCACACTCTCCACCACTGAAGCCGAGTTCATTGTTGCTGCCTCTTGTGCTTGTCAGGCTGTGTGGTTGAGAAGAATGTTGGAAAAACTCAATCATACCTCAGCTGGAACTACGATAGTATACTGTGATAATAGTTCTACTATTAAACTCTCCAAAAATCCAGTCATGCATGGTAGAAGCAAGCATATTGATGTTCGCTTCCACTTTCTTCGTGACTTAACTCGTGATAAAGTGGTAACTCTGCTGCACTGTCGCTCTCAAGATCAATTAGCTGATATGTTTTTGAGAGGCTGCACATGTTGACGGATGTCTGTGAAGATCCAGAAGTAAACTGAAATTGATATCTTCAGTTTAAGGGAAGGAATGTTAACAAAACGTAGCTGATGACTCAGCATTTTTGTTTCTGTTTCTGTTAGTTTGTTAGCCAACAGTTTCCTAGTCTGTTATTCGGTTATTCTGTTATAACCAACACTTGCTGCATGGCTATATATAGTCATGAGAATAATAATAAATGTAAGACTTTTGGCTTCTGAAAACTGTGGTTCACACGCCTCCCCTTCACTTTCTTCATGTGAATGTATACTCTGGTTCAGATGCCGAACGTCGCTTTTCCTTGTGTTGTTGAAGAATCTAAAGATTGAAGGCTTCCACTAGAAGATATTTTTCTTATCTTGGGTTGCTTTGAAAGAATAGTCCTCTGATGCTTGGGTGTGGACAGGTCATTGTTGGGTTGGGTAGCATTTGTGTACTTATAGACGTGTGTGTCTTTATGGGCTACCTTTTTAGATGCAGTGATGAGCTGAGTGCTATTTGGGTCTTCTGGACACATTTGCTGGGGAAGGCCCAAACTATCAGTACCCAAATTATGCTGGGCTTCCAACCGGTTTAAGCCCATATTATGATGGACTGAGTCCTGGCCCGCATGAAAGTATGGTAAGGACTCTGGGATTATTGTTTCTTTTGAATAGCAGCTGTCAGTCAGAGTGAGAGTAGTAATTTGCAGCCCTAATCTCTGGAAAGAGATCTTGAACCATTGTGGGAATTAGATTCTGTCCCCCAAATTGGTCAACACCATTTACTATGACAAGAAAGCTAGGATCATATCTTACTGTTTGCTCCCTCAACAAAATCGGTCACCATCATGTAGTATTTCTTCTCCTGCCACGTCATCGCTAAAAGAATTAAAATTGCTAAACTCGATCGGCCACTTCATCGTCCATGTCATCTGAGTCGTTGTCCACGTCACCGTCATCTTCTCCTTGTGACAGCATAGCCATGAATTCTTGCATTGTGAAGGATATAGCTTCTGACACAGGGTAGTTCAAAGATTCAATTTTGGCAATACGCACGTGGTGAACTTCCCCGTTCAATTTCTGACACAAGATGTTTATATCTTGGATTATTGTGCTTCAATTTCTAGAATTTAGCCTCTAGCTCTTGAAAACTGGATCAACGCCTTATTGGCATAAGATCAATTATTGATATTCATTATTACACGCAAGATTTTTGGAACAATTGAAATTCATGACCATGTCATATGCTAATTCCGAGTAAGAAAAGCACTAAATATAAGTACTATTAACTTTAATGTGCTGCCCCATCATTTAAAGATTTGGCTTAATTGCGACAAAAGAGATATATTCTCACTTTATTTTTTTCTCTTTTTGAATAGCCCCGGGTAGTTTTAATTTAATTTTTGGGTATAATGCATGCGGTGTAAAGAAAATTCAAATTTTGTTTGATTCTAGCATATGATTTTGAAAGCCTTGTGTTTAATTTTGTTTGACGGAGTTAGCTTGCGAAAAGAAAACGTAAACAACTATGTGGTAATTTATTCTCTTTTAATTTTTTGCTCAATTTCTTACACTTTTCTTATACTCTTTATTTTTTTAGTCTTAGCTTGAGACAAGAGAAAGTAATTTATTCTTGTTTTTTTCCCTGTTCAAGAATGAGCTTTGATTTAAGTTGTAAGTGTTACGCGCATCTTTCTATAACAGCTAGCCTATCGAAGCTTTAACTTGTGATGAAAGTAAAATATTTATTCCTTTTTTTCTTACAAATAGCAACCTATGATTTATTTGCTAAAATATATGCATACAAGTTCCCATTGTTACACCGTCACTTTGAATAAACACACAATTTGGTGGCTGGGAAATTGAAGCATTATTTTTCAGGTATGTTGAGATATGAGTTAATGTGTTTATCTTCCATTTCTTTTAATTAATCCTGATAATTTGATTTGTTGAGCATAGTTAAGGGAGCTCAGACGGGGAATTTGTGATTTATTCTTGTTTTAAATTTATGCATTACTTGAATTATAAACACTACGTAAATTCTTATGTAATTACTAGCATTTTCTTTGATGTTTCTTTAGTTCAACATCATTTAAGCTGGTTAGAAGTTAATGTGCTAAAAGTGTTATTATTTCTTATTTTGGTTGCTGGCACACCTGGTCTAACTGAAGGAAATGATCAAACTTGGGCATTCATTCAAAATGTGTCTGAAACTGCTCAAAAAATAGATTTCCTTTCATATCATAACCTAAATTAATTTGATTCCCTTAAAGACAATAGGATGGCACCATCACTTGACATAATTTGCTACTAAAATAATAATATTAATTATTAAATTGCTTTTATGAATAATTATTTGATCAAATATTTTAATGATAATTAAAAATATATTTTTTCGAAGGTAGTTAAAGGGAAACACTAAATCCACATAGGATTTTCCTGAATCCTAGGTAACTATAGCACTATGCATCACTTTTCATTTATCACTATTGCGCTTCCCATAGCTAAATGGTGAAACAAATATGATAATGTTTGGTTCTATGAGTTTTTTAGTTTTTATTTTACTTGAATTTATTTAATGTCAAGGATCATAAATAATTTGAACCCAAATTATATATATATATATATATATATATATATATATATATATATTGTGTTTAAAGTTTTGATTTAAAATGCACTTTATTAATTCCTTGAATTGTCAATAAAACTTCAATTATTATATATCTATAAAAAAAAAACTCCTTGAATTATCAAAATTGATAAGGTTTTGCTAGATGAAGAGTCAATCACAATGTTTTTTTTTATAAAGGTTCTGGGAATTGTTTTTAACACAAGGTTATACATCATCAGACCAATACAATTCAAGAATAAAAAGTGTCATTTAATTATATTCATAATTTCCATTATTATTATATGAAAATTTTAATGTTCCTTTTAAAAAATATATTCAAATTTGTTTTGATTTGTTTTTCAATAATTTTATTTTTTGATAGGAAGTAAAGAGGAAAATTTTATATCATTCACAATTTAACTAAATATTTTTGGACAACTTTAATGTACTTGGAAGAGGAAAAAATACATACCAAAAAGAAAATCCCTAGTTTTCCTATAAATATAATTAAATTTTAGAGTATATGTTTATAAGGAAAAAAAATGAAGCACGTATGTTATTTGTGAAATTGTTGTGTGAACAGATTTTGTTTTCTCTATTAGTCGATAAATATTAATATGCATGTTTATAAAGAGAAAAAAGAATAAAAAAGGGGTGACTTATTTGAAAAATTGATGTGTAAAACGATTTTTTTTTCCTTGTCCTGATAGGACATACCCTCATTTTTAGACATAAAAGTCTTTTAAATAATATTCCTATTTTGTAAGAACCAATAAAAGAATGATTAATTTATCATTATTTTATTTTTCATAATTTAATCTAATATAATAGCAACCAATCAAAAAAATATTTTTCATAATTTAATATAATACGGGTGAGTCAAAATGATGGACATAATGAGAATACATTTGAACACTCAAAAACTTATTCGAGAATACGTTTGAAGACTCAAAAACTTTTTCTTATATATATATATATAGACTAATGAAGGACCTTTTTTTATTTTAATAAATTTATATTTGTCAAACATGTATGATTTTCTAGTTTTCCTATAAATGTTTTTTTAAGAATAATTAAAAGAAAAGGATGAAAATTATTAGAAAACTATTTGGTGAAAGTAATTTAAACCCGACCGGATCCCTGATTAAGAAAAAGTAACTCCAATGTGATTTATTATTTCAAACTATTTTTTGGCTTATTTCAAAACAAAATACTAGGCTTGGCTTCTTAAATGAATGACTTAATTTAAAATTGTTTTTTGTTATTAATTTACAAGTCGTGGGATATCTCCGTTGCTTGAAACTGACGTTTTTTAGTTTTCTTTAATTAAGTTAATTTTGGCTTATTTCAAAACAAAATACTTTGGAATTTATTTTTTAAGTATAGGTTAATTTTATTTTTTAATTTTGTATTTAGTTATAATTGAGTTAATTTTGGATTGTTTGGAACTATGCTGATTTTGTGCTGATTTATTTTGGAAATTTTGTGTTGTTATGCCCTAGTCATCAACGATGGATACGCTTCGAATATTGATGTTACTCAGTCTCTTTCTGCAAACTATCCTCGCCATTTTTGGTCGTCGGCGGAAGTGCTTTACTGGATTCTGGCTTCGTTCTGTTGTTTGGTTAGCATACTTGTCAGCAGACTTGGTGGCAACTTTATCATTGGGTATCCTAGTTCGCAGCCAAACCAACTCTGCAAATCCTAACATGATTCCTGTATTTTGGGCTCCAATCCTACTTCTTCATCTTGGTGGCCCGGAAACTATTACGGCTTATTCATTGGCAGACAATGAATTATGGCTAAGGCGCCTTCTTGAGCTGGTAATCCAAGCTGGTCTGGCTTCTTATGTCCTGTTCAAGTTATGGAGCAAGGATACAATCATATTTGTAGCCATTCCCATCTTTGTTTCAGGAATTATTAAGTATGGGGAGAGGATTTGGGCTTTGAGGTTAGAAACCTTAGAGGATTTTAGAAGCGAAGATATATCATCCAGCAGCAGAAGTGCATATGAGGTCAGAAATGTTCGTGAAGCTCGTCTTTTGTTCAAAGCGTTCCAGAAGCTGTCCACAAATTTTCTAGTCTTCGATTTTGATCAAACCGAGACCTATGATTTGGTTTCTAAGAAAAATGCGGAAGAAGCCTTCCACTTGATAGAAATAGAGCTGGGATTCCTGTATGATCGGCTTTATTCTAAGGTGACAGAGATTTCTTGGCTACGCATCATTCTCCACTCTATCACCTGCTTATCCTCTATTTCTGCATTAGTCGTCTTCTCAATAATGACAACGAGAAAGAACGTCTATTCAAAAAAGGATACGGTGATATCTTACTTGTTGCTTGTTGGAGCTGTCTTGCTTGACTGTTATTCTATCACTGTGCTTCTCTTGTCTGACTGGGCTGTGATTTGGTTTACAAGTAGTAAGGTAGTGGGCGATTTTCTCTATCGAATCAAATGTCTTTCTCCGTTACTATCATTTTGTAGGGAGCGGAAAAGATGGTCAAGATCTATGGGACAACACAACTTAACAAGTGCTCAATCAAACAAGCCATTGAACGAGCTTCGTAAGCAGTACTTCGCAGGGAAATGGAGCATTCATCGCCGGGAGGATGTGGACGAGGTTTTAAAAGAATTGATCTTTCAACAAGTCATGGATAAACGTTCAAGGTACGAACGTTTAAGGTACGATCCCGATACCAGTGATTTCCTTAAGCTATTGGAAGAGAGAGGTTACAATGCGCTTCTAAGCAAGTGTTGTTTACATAAACTGGGATGGAGCGTGACTGATGTAGAATTCACTCAAAGCCTCCTCATTTGGCACGTTGCTACTCGTGTTTGTTACATTGACGATTCTCGGAATGATGGTTTTGCCAAGGAACGAAATTGCGTAATGAGCAGCAGATCATTATCCAAGTACATGCTGTATCTCCTGGTTTATCGTCCAGCTATGTTAGCGACAGAGCTCAGCGGAACAAGGTATGCAGAAACTACCTTTCATTTGCGTCGTCTCCTTCGCACGAATACAAAAGAAAAAATGGAGGGAAACAGTACCTTAGACGAATTGGATGAGTTATCGGTTCAGGAAGTGGATGCATTTTTCAGTAAATTGCTTCTAGATCCAGTACCTGCCATGTTAAATGAAATTAAAAGTACATGCGAAGGAGGAATGTCAGCCCTGCTAGATGGTTTCGTGCTTGCTATGTTATTGCAGTCATTGGAGACACATGATGGTTGGCCAAATGAAAAGAAATGGGAAATGATAAGTGAAGTGTGGGTGGACATGTTGATGTATGCTGCAAGTCATTGTGGATGGAAGCAGCATGCTGATGCACTTGCTCGAGGTGGGGAGCTACTCACTCATGTGTGTCTTCTCATGTCACATCTCGGTTTAAGCAAGCAATGTCGACCTGAAGTAAGTAAACAATTAGCTGATCAGTCTAAAAGGCTTGATGATCTGTCTGGACATCAATGGGTCCATGAGATTCCTCTTGCTTAGCTAGTTTAGTCCTCTTGAGGTTTAGCTTTATTTTGTTGTTTTGATGTATTGTAACTTTTCATCATTTCCGCTGCTTGGTCAGTAAAAACATTGCTTGTTCTTAGTCTTTTAGACCTTTCGTTGTCTTGTTTTCTTGGCATCTTTTATTAATAACACAGGAAAAATAAACAAATCGTCAAACTCTATCTTTACTTTCTCTTGAGGCGGATCTTTTCCAGTTTCCCTTTACTAAATGTGGTCACCTATTCCATATGAATTGATGTAACCTAGCTTGTCATAATGGATGATTTTTAGCACTCATGTGCGAGCTTGCTATAAATAAATAAGGATCTGTCCAAAATAAAATATATAGATGACTTAGCAAATATATTTTGGACTAATGAAATAGGTTTGTGCTCAAGAAGAAATCTAGTTATGCTATACCAAAGTAATGACTCAGAAGGGCAATAACTTTTGATTTACCAGTTGGATCGCACTCAAAGTTTTTTTAAAAAAATTAATAATTTCATAATCTTAAACATATTATTCAATTTTTGACATTAATAAAGAAATATTTGAGATTTCATGGCATTATAATTTGAGGTTATTACAAATCTAGTATTTCATGATGGAAGCAAATATATTGACACATAATTTCATTACCTACGAGATTGTATTAAAACAAAGAAAGTTGAAATCAAGTATGTAAATATTCAAAACCAAGTTACGAATCTTTTTACAAAGTCAATTAAATATGGTGTTTTTGCCAAGATGAGAGATATGATGAGAGGTATAAAAAAATCAAGTTTAAAAAGAAATATTGAAAATAAACTAGATTTTAGTTTTTTTAAAAAAAATAAAAAAACTAATTTACTAATTAAATTAAATAAATCGATTGGACAATTCATAATCGGTTATGCAAAAGATACTAGTCGAAAGCGTGTAATGAGCGGCAGAACGGTTGACCTTCCAACTATGTTAGCGATAGAGCTCAGCAAAACAAGGTATACTGATACGACCATTCATTTGTTTCTTCTGCTTTTCTGGCATACTCATAAAGAAAGGAAGCACAACACTACCTCAGATAACTTGGATGCATTGCTTGGCAAATGATCTGTTCAGGAAGCTAAAGTGGATGCATTTTTCAATGAATTGCTTCGAAGTCCGTTCACCATGCTGAAGGAAATTGAAAACATAATATTTAACGAAGATTAAGTATATTAATTTATGTTCAAAACTGAAAACACTATCACATATTAATAATAATAATCATATGGAGAGGCAGCCAAAGAAACATATAGCTTTAGGTAAATCTCAATCTCTCTCTGTCTCTATATATGTATCTGTTTTAAAAAATTCTCAAGTATTGGTTCGAAGATTTGAATAAAGAGTTAAAAAATTCTTAAGTATTGGTTCGAAGATTTGAATATAAGAGTCAAAAAATCAGAACAAATCTGCTTAGCCATAAGATGAAACTGGTGGAAAAGGATTTTTTGACCCAACCCATAGCTTTTATTCCCTCAAATACAAATGAGGCCTTCCTAGTCTTACCAAATCAAAAATCGGGCCCATAGACTACAAGAGTCTTCTTCAATCGATCTTTCCTTCGAGGTATAATTTTACTTTAGCTTGCAAGTAAGGAAAGTAATTGATGCTCTTGTCTGAATGAATATTTAGGAGTGCTGATGAGACTTAAGCTACAAAACCTGAAAATGACGTGAATGTTTACAAGAGAAATATTTCAAGGAATAATGAATATCTAGAACGACGTGTGTGAATGTTATTGTTATTTATTTTTGAGCCCTCACAGAAAAAAAATACAAAAATTTTAAAAAATATATCAATAAAAAGAACATGAAAGACATGCAGATATTATTAAAGACTAGTTGAGAATCAAATTAATAATTTAATTTTGACTGATAAAAGTCTTATTAATAAGAATAATTCAATTTGAGATGAAAACTAATTAAAGACAGGCAACAAAGTCCTCAAGGTTTAGCTTGTGAATAGAGAAATGAATTTATTCTATATATATTCACCCTTAATGTGTACGTTAAATCTTTTATAAAGTTGTATATAGCTTGTGATGAGAGTAAATTATCTATTCTATTCCTTTTGTGCAGCATAAAAAACGTTTAACATTTTCGCTTTGTGAGAGGAATTCATAGTGCTGCACAGTCTCCATAAACAAATCACTATCTCTATTATCAAAAAGAAAAAAAGATCACTATCTCAATAAATAAAACACAAATTTGTCGCACTAGGATTAGGACTGCAACTTCAGCTGGTTACTCAGCAGCGTGGTCGGCAGAGATTTACTTCAACAAACTTTGGGGCTAGCTGCAAGTTCTGAGTGAATGTATGTATATATGCTTTTGTTTTATGCATTAATTTTTTTTTATTAATGTTATTTGAGGTTGGTATAAAGGTGATGCTATTTCATTAATTTTTTCTGTAGAAATGTTTAGGGTTAAAAATGATTTTTTTTTTACATAAAAAATTAATGAATCAATTTGAGCACGTCGTGAACACTCAGATTTAACCTCAGCCAAATCCCCTACCAGTAGTTTTGATGCTGCATGAGCATTAACTTGGCTCGCCTTTAAATCATAATTAATCAAGTCAGCTACTTAATCAGAAAGTGTTTGCAGAGGAAAAGTTGGTGATTTTGAATTAGTGAATAATAGATTCAATCCAGGCTAAGTTATTTTATTTTATCTTATTCTGTGTTGTATGGATCTCTTTGCTTTGCTGGTTTTTCATGTACTAGATGCTTAGCCTAATAAAATTATCTCGATTTTATGATAATTAGTGGTTATATTAGTTGTAAGTGGTGAGACGTTAGTTCTAAATATTTTGGGAACATGATAGTGTGATACTATTTTCATAATATTAGGAGTTCATCGACTTTTTCCTTTTATTCATTATATTTTAATTCTTACACTAGAGAAAAACTAAAAGGTTACAAATGTATATAAAAAATTATAACGACAACTATCGAAGAACATGAACAAAAAATAAATAAATAAATGCAACAAAATTAATGAAACCAAAATACTTGCAAAAATAACTATTAACTCATAAAAAAAGTATACATAACAAATATTATAATAAAACTTAGATAGATAGATATAATATATACAATCAGATTTAATAGTTTTACTGACGAAAAAATTTCTTTAATGTCTCCGTTTATATTTGTCAATTTTTTTTGTTAGTGATTAAAATAAATTCTTAAATGAAAAGGTTTGAATCTCAAGTTTTGTGTTTTGTGTTTATTAGTTTTACTTAAATCTAATGAAAAATCATCATATAATATTTTATTTAAGATGTATATTGAATTTATTTTTTTCTATACATGTATTAAAAGAAGAAGAAAAAAAGTCTCTAATATGAGATCAATCCTTTCCAAGTTTTTTAAAACTATTTATGATAAGTAAAAGTATATTAGTTGAATAATGTGTAATTTACACCGTTATTATTTTTCAAGTTGGTCATTTCTTCATAAAATTATTAAATCATAATATATAATTTGTATTATTTCGTTTAAAATAGGAGAGCAATCAAACTTTAAATTGAATATTATTAAATTTTTGTTATGATAATAATGAAGTTTTATTGATATTAGGTTCAGAAAACCATCAAGTCAATGGATGAATATGTATTGAATACATGTTATAATGACTAGTTAATTTCTTTGTCACATGCTTCACACATGTATTATTTAAGTATATACTTAATATTTCTTTTTAACTTATTATGAATGAATCAATAATTAATAATTAAAAAAAAATACAAAGTCCATATATTTATTATAAAAATCTTAAAAAATGATTGACTTATAGTATTAGGTATTAAACGGATGAAACAGATATTACTTATATATAAACACAATGTGAATAAAGATGGTCCGATTGAAATTAGTATGCGTATTTACAGATTGGATGATTTAAAGTAGATCCCACTAGGTAGAGGCATTTAACTAGTTTTCAATAGTAATTTGGCAGAGACGTTTTGATTCATATGGCTAGGGTTCGCGTCCCTCTCCAAAACCACCCTAATGACCATTGGACAACAATGAAGAAAAGATCAATTTGTATGCTGTTTTTAATTTTCTCAAGTTCATTTTGCTCAAATTGTTTGGAACTGTGCTGATTTAGGTGGATTTATTTTTGAAAAAAATGTGTTTGCTAGGGACGTGTCGTCAAAGATGGGCTTAGTAAATTTGTCTCTAGATATTGAAGAACTATGGAATGAATGGCAGATTCGCTCATTAATGTTAATTGGTCTCCTTCTTCAAATCACCCTCACCATTTTAGGAGAACGACGGAAGTATACTGTTGGGTTCGGCGGGGATTTTCTTTGGTTAGCATACTTGTCCGCAGATTCGGTGGCAATGTTTTCATTGGGAATCCTTGCTCGCAGCGTAGCCAACTCCACAAACCCGAACTTGATTCCAGTGTTTTGGGCACCAATCCTTCTAGTTCACATTGGTGGCCCTGGAACTATCTCTGCTTATTCAATGCATGAACTCGACAAATTATTGATAAATCACCTTCTTCAGCTAGTAACTCGAGTTGGAGTGGTTGGTTATGTCTTGTTCAGGTTGAGAGAAAATGCCTTCATGTTGGTAGCCATTCCCATCTTTATTTCAGGAATGATCAAGTATGGTGAAAGGATTTGGGTTTTCAAAAGAAACAAGGAATCCAATAATTTGGCACAGCAACCTTCTGTAAAACTACCTTGCATCCAGATTGAAGATATATTATTTTCCTTCACCGAAAGTTCAAGTGAGGTCAGATATCTTCATGAAGCTGGTCTTTTGTTCAATACGTCTAAGATGCTGTTCCAAAATCTTGATCTCGTCAATTTCGATCAAGAAATCACCTATGATTTGTTTTCTGAAAAGAAAGCCGAGGAAGCCTTCCATTTGACAGAAATTGAGCTGGGACTCAAGTATGATCGCCTTTATTCTAAGGTGGCAACGGTTTCCTGGCATCGCTTCATTATCCGCTCAGTCACTTTCTTATCCTCTATTTTTGCTTTAGTTTCCTTCTCAATAATGATAAAGAGCAAGAGTGTCTATTCGAAAAACGATAGAATTATATCTTACGTGTTGCTGAGTGGAGTTGTCTGCCTTGAAAGTTACTCTATCATTGGGCATCTCTTTTCCGACTGGCCTATGATTTGGCTTATTAGGCTGGAAAAAGCATTTCCTAATCTCTATAGAACCCGTTGTTTTTCTCTGTTACTATCTTTTTCCAGGAAGCGCAAAAGATGGTCAAGATTAATGGGACAACACAACCTAATAAGGGCTCTATCAAAGAAACCGGTGAACAAGCTTCGTAAGAAGTACTTTCCAGGGAATTGGAACATTCATAGCAGGGTGGATGCTGACAAGAATTTAAAAGAATTGATCTTCAAACAAGTTATGGACAAACGTTCAAGGTACGAAAGTTCAAAGAACGATCCCGATACCAGTGATTTGGATGTCCTCCATAAGCTGTTGGAAGAGAGAGGTTTCAATTCGCTTCTAAGCAAGTGTTGTTTACCTAAATTGGGATGGAGCGTGACTCGTGTAGAATTCAGTCATAGCCTCCTCACTTGGCACATTGCTACTCATGTTTGTTACGTTGACGATTCCAGGAAGAGCGGTTTTGCGAATCATCAAAATTTTGCAATGAGCAGATCATTATCTAACTACATGTTGTATCTCCTGGTTCAATGTCCAAATATGTTAGCGATGGAGCTCAGCAGAACAAGGTATACTGAAACTAGAATTCATATGCATCGTCTCCTATTCATCAGGAATTCTCATAAAGAAGAGGAGAACAACATTTCCATGGATAAATTGGATACATTATCGTTTCCCAAAGCTGAAGTGAAAGCATTTTTCTATGAATTGCTTCGAAGTCCGTCTACCATGTTGAAAGAAATTAGCAAACAAGGGGAAGAAAAGTCAGCCCTACTAGATGGTTGCATGCTTGCTCTGTCATTGCAGTCATTGGAGACACAGGATGGTTGGGCAAATGAAAAGAAATGGGAAATGATAAGTGAAGTGTGGGTGGAAATGCTGATGTATGCTGCAAGTCATTGTGGATGGAAGGAGCATGCTGATGCACTTGCCCGAGGTGGGGAGCTACTCACTCATGTCTGTCTTCTCATGGCACATCTCGGTTTAAGTAAGCAATGTCCTCCTCCTCCAAGTGACGAATTGGATGCTCGTGATAAAAGGCTTGATGATTTTCTCGAGACTGTCGTCTCTGAGTATGAGGTGTAGAGTACTATTGGGTTTTTTTTTTTGGATTAGTACTATTATTTTTAATGCTTCAATTCGGTGGGACTTTGTCGTGTACCTATGATTAGCATATTATGGCTCTTTGCAATTCCTCTTCATCAGCTTAGTTAAATGCTTCTAGGGTTTAGCTTTATTTTAAATAAATATCATTAAATATTTGTTAACTGAAATTAAAGAACACGAGGAAGAAAACTCAGCCCTACTAGATGGTTGCATGCTTGCTCTGTCATTGCAGTCTTTGGAGTCACTGGATGGTTGGGCAAATGACAAGAAATGGGAAATGATAAGTGAAGTGTGGGTGGAAATGCTGATGTATGCTGCAAGTCATTGTGGATGGAAGGAGCATGCTGATGCACTTGCCCGAGGTGGGGAGCTACTCACTCATGTCTGTCTTCTCATGGCACATCTCGGTTTAAGTAAGCAATGCCCACCTGAAGAAAGTGACGAATTGGATGCTCGTGACAAAAGGCTTTGTGATTTTCTCGGGCCTGTCGTCTTTGGGAATGAGGTATAGAGTACTATTGTTTTTTTTTTTTTTTTTTTTGGATTAGTACTATTGTTTTTTTTTTTTTTTTTTGGATTAGTACTATTATTTATAATGCTTCAATTCGGATGGGACTTTGTCATGTACCTATGATTATAATATGCCTTTTTGGCGCTATGCAATTCCTCTTCATCAGCTAAATAATTAAATAATTAAAAAAGAAATTTGGAAATGTTTGAGCTACAAGTGGCTGAACTCTTATTTGTGTTCTTTCCTCTTTTTTCTTGAAACAAACATTTTCTTGTTTTTCATTATCCAAAAACTGATGTGAAAATACGCTTAATACTATCAAATTACACACACACACACGCAAAAGAGCTCAAAGCAAGTTCAAGGAAGAACCTCCAAAGTACACCACATAACTAGTGGGCTAGCCGTTGATTTACTCACCGACCGATCAGTGATTTGAAACAATATGTAATCTCAAGTTATCTGCAATAATCGGTTGTAAAACATTATTGAAAAAATTATCATAAGATAGGTCTAAAATATCACTATCAGTTACATATATTATTCAATTTGATAAAATAATGATAAGAACTCATCCGTTATAAATTGAATGGCTTGAATAGTATCTGATTTTTTTTTATTGATTTTGACATTTTAGTAACTATTTAAATATAAAATTTATTTTATATTAAGAATTTTTTATATACTAAGGAAAAATCTCACGTTCTTAATTCTTCGTATAAAATTTAAGAAATTTCACCAATTAAATTAAGCTTTCATATCAATTTTCTTTTTACTAGAAAATAATTAAAACACGAATAATAGTATAAAAAAGTAACTTTTGAGATATTAGGTCTACAATACAACTATAATTAATAAATCGGAGTTGACTAGAAAATCTTACCCATTCATGATCTTGTTTAATTCATGATATTGTTTGAATTAAGTTTTTTTTTAATTATTTTCAAAATTAATTTGATAAAATTCAAATGATTTGACTAGTCAATTTGCTTAACCTAATTAAATTGAAGTGAAGTTTTATTGAGTTAACTTGGAGATTTTTTTATTAGAAATATACTAAAATTACTCAGCCTTTCACTGTAGCAATCTACAGTGAAAGGCTGAGCTGTGTTTTTTTTTTTTTTTTAATGTTTTTTTTCATTTTTTATTTTCTATGCCTTTCAGTTTTTTTTCTTCTTTCTATGTTTTTTTTGTTTTAATAATTTTTTTTAATTTAGTTTGTTAATGTTAATATTTTTTGCCTTTCATTGTAGCAATTCAAAGTGAAAGGCTGAGCCAATTTTTTTTTTAAAAAAGCTGTTTTTTCATTAAAAAAACTGTTTTTTTTTCTATGCCTTTCAGTTTTTTTTCTTCTATATTTGTTTTTTTTTCTTTTAATAATTTTTTTAATTTAGTTTGTTAAAGTTAAATTTTTTATTTAGTTATTAAACTTTCCTGACACTGATCCCGGGTTTAACTGGTTAACTTGGTTTTACGAGTTAACCCAAATTTTTTTTAAAATTAATTTTTTTTGTTTACTTTAGTTTGTTAATGTTAAATTTCTTTCTATTTAGTTATCAGACTTTCATGACACATATCTCAGGTTTCACGGGTTAACCCAGTTAATTCTAGGTTAACCCAGTTAATTCTAGGTTAACCCGTCCTTTTCTTTGTTTTTTTTTGTTAATGTTAATTTTTTTTTATTTAGTTATTAGATTTTTATGACACGCATCCCGAGTTTAACGGGTTAACCTGGTTTGACGAGTTAACTCGGATTTTGTTTTTGCTTTTTTTTAAATTATTGTTTTTTGTTTAGTTTAGTTATCAGACTTTCATGACACATATCTCAGGTTTTACGGGTTAACCTGTTTTTACGGGTTAAACCATCCATTTTTTTTTCTTTTGTTAATACTATTTTTTTTATTTAGTTATCAGACTTTCGTAACACGAATTTCGGGTTTAACGAGTTAACCTGGTTTAACAAGGTAACCCGAAGTTTTTTTTTGTTTTTTTTTCTTTTTAATTAATTTTTTTCGTTTAGTTTAGTTTGTTAATATTAAATTTCTTTATATTTAGTTATCAGATATTTATAACACATATCTCGAGTTTGACGGGTTAACCTGGTTTCACAAGTTAATCGAGTTAATTCTAGGTCAAGCTGTTAATTTTTTATTTATTTAGTTATCAAATTTTCATGACATGAATCCTAGGTTTGATGGGTTAACCTGGTTTGAAGGGTTGAACCAGTTAATTTAGATTTTTTTTCCTTTTTCTTCATTAGTTTTTTTTTCTTTTTAATTAATATTTTTTTTAATTTAGTTCATTAATATTAAATTTTTTTATGTTTAGTTATCGGCTGATGCCTTTAGTTTTTTTCTTCTTTTTTTTTTTTTGCTGTTTTTGTGTCTTTGACTATGGACTGCACAGTGCAGTCCACAGTGAAAAGGCTGATGCGTTTTTTTTTTTTACTTTTTAGTTTTTTTAAAAAAAATTGGTTTGTTTATGTTAAATTTTTTTCTATTTAGTTATAAGACTTTCATGACACAGATCTCATGTTTGACAGATTAGCCCGATTAATTCAGATTTTTTTTCTTTTTTTTTCATTAGTTTTTTTTCTCCGTATAGGTTTTTTCTTCTTTGTTTTTCCCTTTTTAACTAATTTTTTTTAGTTTAGTTTGTTGATATTAAAATTCTTTCTATTTAGTTATTAGACTTTCATGATACAGATCTTAGGTTTGACAGGTTACCCAGTTAATTTAGATTTTTTTTGTTTTTCTTCATTAGTTTTTTTCTCTTTATAGGATTTTTTTTTTCTTTTAACCCAATTAGTTTTTTTCTTTTTGCTGTGTTGCCTTTTTTATGCCATATAGTGAAAATTGATGCCTTTTGTTTGTTTTTGTTTTTTTTCCTTTTTAATTAATTGTTTTCGTTTATTTTAGTTTGTCAATGTTAAATTTTTTTTTCTATTTAGTTATCAAACTTACATGACACGGATCCCGGGTTTAACAGGTTAGCCCAGTTAATTCTGGGTAACCCGTTATTTTTTTTTTTTAGTTATCAAACTTTCACGACATGAATCCAATGTTTGACGGGTTAACCTGGTTTGAAGGATCAACCTAGTTAATTCAGATTTTTTTTTCTTTTTCTTCATTAGTTATTTTCTTTGTGTTGGTTTTTTTTTTCTATCTTTTTTTTCTTTTTACTTAATCTATTTAATTATCACACTTTTATAATACGACATTGCAGCCAAACCCACATCCAAGGCTATTGGGTTTGATATTGCACTCAAACGCACTTAAACTTGGATAATGCAAGTTTAATATTATTATTAATATTATAAATATTACTCTTAGGTCAAGCGTTACACCAATAGCTTTGCAGAAAAACCTATCATTTTTAGATCTTTACTTTTTTAATATTTTTTATACAAAAAGAAATTGACTCGCGGCATCGCGCGGGTCATCTAACTAGTTTTATCTATAATGTATCATTTCAAATTTTTAAAATTAAAACTTATCATTTTAAAATAATTCCAAGTTAATTTTTTAATTTATAAATTAATTCAATTAATCCATCGTTCAAGCATAAATATGGATACTGATGATTTTGTAGGGTCCATGTTTTTTAACTCCCATGCCCAAAAAAGCCACCTCTCAAAATGGTGTCAAGCTGTACTTATTGCCTTCTCCCACCTGTCCACTCACTCTTGCACTTAGATATAGCGGCAGGCAACCCAACATCACCAACTAACCAACCTAACCTCTTCATTAAAAAATGTCGAGAATCCCACACGAGGTCATTCACGACATTTTGCTTCAACTTCCGGTGAAATCCCTCGTCCGTTTCCGATCTCTATCAAAGCCAATTTGTTCCTTAATCGACGGCCAGGATTTCATCAATCTCCATCTAAACCATTCCATCACTGCCAAATCTAATCACAGTATCATCCTCAAAGAGTGGGATCTTTTCGCTGTTGATTTTGATGCTTTATCTGATGCGGTGGAGGTTAAACATCATCCCCTTTATTCCGGTGGTGGAACGGAGGTTATTGGTTCGGTTAATGGGTTGGTGTTTTTGAGACGTTCTGAGACAAATATTGCTGTGTATAATTTTTCTACAAGGGAGTGTAAGAAATGTTATGTTGCGGAAACTAAGATTCCACGGCGGGATTTGACCACTGGGTATGTTTATTATGGGTTTGGTTATGATTCTTATGGTGATGATTACAAAGTGGTGAGAATGGCACAGTTCGTTAGAGAAGATGGCGGCGGTGATGGTGGTGGTTTGGGTTGCGAGTATGAAGTTAAGGTTTATAGTTTAAAGAATGATAAGTGGAAGAAAATTGAGGGCTTGCCGATTCGGCTTAGGTTATTAAGCAAGCCCTTTTTTCATATTTTGAATAGGAGAGGGTATGGTGTTTTTGCAGGTCACGCTTTGCATTGGATTGTCCCGCAAAGGCGTCAACTTGGTATTAGAGATTGTGTTCTTGGTTTTGATATTAGGGATGATAAGTTTTTCGAATTGCCGCAGCCGGATTATGAGAACAAGGGTTTGAACTTTCAGGTTGATGTTGGGGTTCTAGAGGGGAATTTGTGTGTAATGTGTAATTATGAGCATGTTTGTGTTGATGTGTGGGTTATGAAAGCATATGGTGTGAAGGAATCTTGGTGTAAGATGTTTTCGGTTCAAGGGATTAAGTGGATTAGTGCTTTTATGTTTTTGAGACCTTTGGTTTATTCGAAAGATGGTGATAAGGTGTTATTGGAAGTGAATGGTGAGAAGCTATTGTGGTATGATTGGAAAAATAAGCATGCTAAGGTTGTTAGGGTTCGTGGTGGACCAAGCTCGTTTGGTTCTGAAATGTATGTGGAAAGCCTTATTAGGATTAATGATAGTGATCGAATTGGCTGGAAGAAGCAACAAGAGCTAGATGAGGAGGTGGAGGAGAGGAAGACCGATTGGAATAAGAGGTAAAATAGAGTGAATTTGTTGTGATTGATTCTCTTGAAGCCATTTAATTTTATTGATGGTAATGAAATGGAACTCCAAGTAGTGTTGATAGGTAGAGTTGTTTTTATCTCTTTTTAAGCTATAGCATGTTACCAACTTATGCTATTTGTTGTTGGGACCTTAATTTTGAATTTGGGTCTCAAGTCAATGAGAAGTCGGTCTACATTTTCAATTCGGGGGACAAGTCAATGAGAAGTCTTCTTTTTCAATTGGGATGACAAGTCAACGTACAAGTCAATCTAACAGCTTATGATTGGTGAAAGATTGATTATTTATATACCCTGTGGTCATTTGCTTATTTTGATTTAGTACCTCATGTCAGTTGTTTCTCTCAGGGATGATTTCCTGTCTGTGGGGTTCAAACTGAAGTTGTAAGACCAATAGAGAAAAAGGATACAGGACAATGG
The DNA here is from genome assembly GCA_030145905.1 of Populus davidiana. NCBI lineage: Eukaryota > Viridiplantae > Streptophyta > Magnoliopsida > Malpighiales > Salicaceae > Populus > Populus davidiana. Next base: position 20,056,679 of record CM057794.1, on the reverse strand, counting down.
CCAAAATGCAAGAAGGTAAGCTTTTTGTACGGCACGCTTTAACTAATGCTTTGATTCTGTTGTCTGGTTTAAACTTTGTAAATATCAAGGCAATTTGATTTAAGTTTTCAGGTTTCAGAGGACTAGTAGCTGCTTCCATTTTCCCAGATATTCACGCTCCTCTTATTCTATTCTCCCCAGGGCTGATACTGTAGTTATGATACATTCTAGTTTGAAGACGGCGAATGGAGAGAAGAATCCTTCATGCTGAACATACTGTGCCTTCTGTAGAAAGTACTATGCAATGCTAGATTTGTTTTTAGGACATGTTGTGATCAGAATAATCAGATACTTAATGGCTCGACAGTGCAAGAAGACTTTGGAAATCATGTATAGTTTTCCTGGACAGAGAAGCTAGTCTGTTTACTTTTCAAAGTTGTAGGAAACTTTTCTGAAATGAATAAAATGAAGTCATTAACCCACAAGCCTACAAATTTATGGGTTTTTTCTTTCTTAATTGCAAATTTATCTGCTTTTAATGTTCATGAGAAGACCTGGTAGCTTGTTTCTATCAAGTTGTCCAAGCATCTGGTAGATGTCATTAGAACATCTCGCAGGGTACTTGCTGTGGAAATTTATTGTTCTCATGTTCTAATGACATTGCATATGTACTTTGCCGTGTTATGGGGGAAATCCATTGGAACCATTGGATTTGTGAATTTGAACAAAATAGCACACAGGGACTCCCTAATTACCCGAAGATTGAATCCACTGGCCTGGTGGTATTGAAGCAACAGTTATGTTGCTGTGATGTGGAAATGGATATAGATTTGGCCATGAAAGTTTCTGGGAAACATCTGATTTTGTCCTGTTAGCATCCTTTTTGTCCCATTCATTTTAGCAATTTTTATAGCATTCCTTTTAGCAATTTCACTGTACAATTCTTCTAGCATCATTGCAAGGACTATTCAAGCTTGAACCGGGTCAATTCTCAAGCTCACCAGTTCAAGACCTTTCATGAAATAGCTACAATATATGCTTTTGGTCAATTGAAAGAGTCCCCCTTGATTCAGTTTTGTCCCATTCATTTATGGGTTTGTGGTCTGGCGATTTTGCTAGGCTCTCTAGTCTCTTCACAGATGGTGTGGATGGAGGAAATTCATGTGGAAGCTTATGCGGCAATACAAGCTATTTTTTGCCGTCCAGGCCAATGCTTGTAATTTCTTCATGTGCAATCCATTCCTAGTAATAGTTTTTTGTGTCCTTTTTAACATTTTTACATGGTTTCTTTCTTCGTGAGCTTTGTCGATTCATCAGACCGACTTCAGCCTTTTTAACAATTTCGGGCATGCCCCATCTCCTCCCTTGTGCCAAAAGTGAAAAAGCAATTTCCTTGCCTTGCTGCAATGCTTACAAGTTGCTGTAATCAGAGTGTTAAAAAAGATGCTCCTCAAGTAAAATAATGGGCATATTCTGAGTGGGTTGCTTCCTTCTAGGCACTCATAAAGTGACCTTCCGAGCATCTCGTAATCCGTGGATCGATGAACTTGTAGTTTTTTTTTTTTTTTTATAAATTCCACTGCCCAAAATTTGTTTTTGACAAACTAGAAGGCATCAAAAATATGTGGAAAAATAATATATTTTAAAAATAACATAAAGATATAGGTTTTGGGTCGTGAAATCTATAGAATGTATTATTCTCAACAACACAGCTTAAATTTGAACGTAATTCATGAATCTATGCTATCTTCTCAAATAGTTTTAAAAATGCACTAGTTTATTAAAACAAAACAAAAATTGACAACGCTATTTAAAGAAAAAAAACACCTCGATCATCTTATCTTTAGTTAAGTTAACCTAGCAGGAATAAGTTTTTGTCTCAGACATGGGAGCTCCCAATATATAAGGCACAAAGGAAATTTATTGCCTTCAATGAGAAACATTTGGTCTCACCAATATAATCCTCCATGGTTTTTATCTATGTTGTTTCTTCTTGTTCTTGATGTAAGAGGAGACATGAAGATAAATACCTAAATTTGGCACCAAGGAAGTAGAGTTGACAGTGGGTGGAGCAATCCAAGCTATTGTTTTTTCAAAAAAAAAAAAAATCTTTTTGTGTGTTGTATATGATCAAGTTTCTCAAAATATACAAAAATCATATCTAGTTAAAAAAATAAAATAAAAATTTCAGTATGCATTTTGGATTTAATAATAAATTTATCAAATCCATGAGAATTTGATCTATATTCCAATAATTACTAAAATTTTAATTCATAAGAATTAATGGTCAATATTCTAATATAAATATTGGACTTACAAGTGAGACTGATATTTAAATATTAGAAGTTGACTTCTCATAATTCTTCTAAATATTCATCAATTTTAATTGAAATTATTTTTCACCATAACACATGAGTGTTGAAAAACTCTTTCGCCTTTTAAGATAGATAAACTCTGTTAGGGCACCTACATAGATCATTTCCATAAGAATTCATTTAGGACATGAGCTTATAATGAATTCAAAAAAATCATATTTATTCACATGAATAAATCCTCATCCTAAACTATAGACAGATCAACAGTTAGAAATCCATCAAAAACTTAAAATCACATTCAAACCACATAATGCCGCTAGAAGTACTGATACATTTTTTAACCACAATCAGTCTCTTATCCTTTGAATTTCTGTTAAGACCAATACACTCGGATTTTTTAATGACTCTAAACCAGAGAAATTTATGGCACCTCCAACGATTTGCTGACGCCAACCATCCACGTGCAATAATGATAACGAGATGGCATGCCCGCGCGCTGCTGCGGGCTTATAAAAAAAATACACTTGATAGTGTTATAATTATGAACCAGCGCTAGATAAGCTTAATAGAAACTAAAAGTATGATGGAGCCAATATTTCATAACGAAAAAAAAAAAGTTGTGTTCATAATCCGAAACTTAGAGACTAAATAAAATAATTTGTAACAATCCACGGTATTTTATGAGGAAAGATACAGTGGTTTTACCACATCATTTAGCTTTTTTGTTAATAAAAAACAAAAAAAAATTACAAAGCTAAATTCTCTACCAACTTAATATTAAAAAAAATCGACAAAAATAATTTTGGAAGGAAAAAAACCCATGAAAAAAACATTGTAGCAATTGACAATGTTTTGTGAGGAAAACTACAGTGTTTTTTTCCAATACAATCGACAAAGATAATTTTAGAAAGAATCATAAAAAAAAAAGCCATCTAGAGAGATACTGTAGCAATTTACAGTGTTTTGTAAGGAAAACAACAACGCTTTCCCCATATGATTTAGTTTTATTGTAATTATAATTTTTAACCAACTCAATATTAAAAAAAATTAACAAAGATAATTTTGGAAAAAATCATAAAACAATAATGTGGGAAAACACTGCAACAATTCACAATGTTTTAAAGAAAAAAAATTACAAAGCTAAATTCTCAATAAGCTCAATATTAAAAAAAATAAAATCAACAGAGACAATTTTTTAAAAAATAAAATAAATAAAAAACACAAAAAAACAAAGACAAAAAAACCATGTTGAAAACACTGCAGCAATTCATAGTGTTTTGTGATGAAAGCTACAGTGTTTCCCCACATGATTTAGCCTTATTTGTAATGACTTATTTATAATGACTTCTAATTATAATATTAAAAAAATAACATATGTCACACGTGTGCAGCGTCACGACGATAATATCTACCCTTAATATTGGTATCTTCTAATGTGGCAAATATGGGGAGACAAGTAATTCTTGTCTTTTATTAGTGGAAATATGAAATGGGAGTCGCCACCTAGTATTTTGGTCACTAGAAACCCTAACTGGTCTCAGAGATCTGGTACGGGGACTAGTTGCGTAAAGAAAAGGTATTAGCACCCCAAATACGTCCTACCTAAGGTAAGCTGCATTGTTTTATTATTTGATAAAATCTAAGGTGTTGTCATGTTTTCTAGTTGTTGGTTCGTCTATGGTTTAAGAAAAGTTATCCTCAGTAAAGAGATTCTTATCTTACCGAGTAAAACCTAACTATTCTGACATTAATAAAAGAATTTAATATCCGGAATACGTCTTACGTATAAGGTCGTAACCCCATATATTAAAAGAAAACAAAATAATATTTTTGGAATTGTTGAAATATTGGTCTAGTTCTCGTGACTTTAATAAACTGGTTATTAAAACCAAAATGCATGCTAATACATATTTTTGAAAAAAAATTTGTTGTATGAAAATACAATATGATTTTTTTATTTTATTTTTGAGAGACTTGGTCGTATGTATGAAAACAAAACATTTTATTTTTTATTTTTATTTTTTTTTGTTTTGACAAAAACCAAGTATTTTAATATTGGATTTGTATCTTTACTATATAAAAATACAAACCAATATTAATCAAAATGCAGTAAAAAATATACAAAAAAATCATAAATTTTTTGAAAACATTTTTAGAATTTGTTTTTGAGCTAGGTCTAGCTCAATCCATGTGGCTAAGCTGGACCCAGCAGGCCTAACCGGGTCACTGTTCAAGCCAGTGAGCTTCCTCACGCGTGCATGCTCAGTAACATATGCAAATGGTAATATTTAAGTGAATTAATTCACTTGAACAGTAAAATACAAATGTTATTGTTTTACTGTGAACATTAAAATGCAAAAATGGAATCGCATGCATAGAGATGAGGAGAACAAACCTGGTGGCGGAAACGATATCAAAGACGATGGTAATGGCGTAAGCTCACAGTGATTCTAGTGGCGATGGAGAGGAAGCCGACGATGCCTCACAGTGGTTATGATGGTGGCAGGCAGTGTTTGTTGCAGTTTTTCTTCTTTTTCCCCGTACAGAGGCACCAACCTCCGTTTTCCTTCCTTGTTTGCTTTTGTTTGGTTCTTCTCCTTTTGGTCTCTAGTGTTTACTTCTTTTAGCTGTTCGTTATTCTCTTTAGCTTCTTCCTCTGGTTTTCTCTCTGAAATGCTCGATTTATAGTTAAGTAGTCGCTGAAGCTTTGGAACTGCTACTGAAGAAGAAGCCGAGGGTATGCCTATTGTTTTTCACTTCTCTTTGTTCGTCCCCTTCTGGATTCTCCCCTACTCTTTTCCCCTATACTCCCACTCTTTCTTTTACTCTTTTTTGTGTTTTTTTTTTTTTCATTTTTCTTTCTGCCCTCTTCCCCCTCTGTTTTCTTCCTTTTCCCTCCGGCTTCTCCCTATTCTCCCTGTTTTCCTCCTCTGTTCTGCTCTCTCCTTTTGTTCTCTCTTTTCTCCCCTTCTATCATGGCCTTTCTCTGGCTTTTATAAGGCCAGAGAATGCCATGCAGTGTCAAGCTTGGGTAACGGTTGGCGTCTCTTTCGTGGATGTTTAGCAGGCATTTCTTTCTGTGGCTTTATAGCCGAATAAATGCCATACGTTTCAGTATTGCATCGTGGGCAGCTGGGGCTAGTTGTTTCCTCTGCTGAAACGGTTCCCTGGTGCAAATGAAGAAGATGATGAATAATGTCCCTTAAAACGGCGTCGTTTGGGATGTGAAATGGCCATTTTTCAGTTTTGGTCATTCAAGTTCTGAAATTATAATTTGACCCCTAAACTTTAATTTCTTCCAAATAAAAACCAAATTGACTTAAAAATTAATTTTTCTTGCAATCAAACCCTCCATAAATTCAATTAAATGTTAGATAAAATTTAATTGAGTCTATAAACATCTGATTTTGAATATATTTTTTCAAAATTGAATTTTCTTGCAAAACAGGGCTCTTATCAGTCAATGATATACTGTCAAATTTTAAAATTTTGCATTTTTGAACCTCCTCAACCAATTTTGGTCTTTTTTCAGCATTCTAGCATCCTTTTCTCACTCCTATTATTTTTTGGATATATATATATATATATATATATATTGTATTTTCTTTTTTTTTTTATGAGAACCCAAAAATAGGTAACAACAACATCGACAAAGATAATTAAAAAAATATATATATTACAAAAAAAAGAGAAAAAACTAAAGAAACTGGAAAAAAATCATGTGAGGAAAAACTGTATCAATCTATAGTGTTTTGTGAGGAAAATTACAGTGTTTTCCCCACATGATTTAGCCTTACTTGTATTTACTTGTAATTATAAGTCTTAACCAGCTTAATATTAAAAAAATAAAATTGACAAAGACAATTTTAGAAAAAAAACAAAAAAAAAACTATGTGGGAAAAAACACTGTAGCAATCCATAGTAATTTGCGAGGAAAGCTACAGTGCTTTCCTCACATATTGTAATTGTAATTCTTAACCAGCTCAATATTAAAAAATAAAATAAAAAAAAGATAATTTTGGAGAAAATCGTAAAAAAACAAAAAAAACCATGTAGAGAAACACTGTAGCAATCAACCATGTTTTAAAGAAAAAATTACAAAACTAAATTCTCAATCAGCTCAATATTAAAAAAATAAAATCAACAAATATACTTTTAAAAAATAAAAAAATAAAATAGAAAAACCATGTGGGAAAACACCGACGTAATCCACAGTATTTACAGAAAAAAAATTACAAAGTAAATTTTTTAACCAACTCAATATTAAAAAAAAAAATTAACAAAGATAATTTTGGGAAAAATAAAGGAAAAACAAAAAAAAATACATTGTAGATTACTATTGTAATTCATACTGGATTGGATGTTGGTGAATAATAAATTATTAGTACCTTTTACCGTATTACTTAATCGAGGAGATATATTGATAGAAAGTACAACAAGAGATTGTGTCAAAAAATTAAAGAAAGGTACAAGGACTGAAGTCTAGCAATAAATAAATAAATAAAATACAGAAAATTAAAGCCAGGCAACCAAGTCCTCGAGGTTTAGCTTGTGAATAGAAAATTAATTTATTCTATATACTTACCTTTAATGTGTGCATTAAACCTTTCATAAAGTTGTATATAGCTTGTGAGGAGAGTAAATAATTTATTCTATTCCTTCTAAGCAGTATAAAAATTTCATTTCCAAGTTCATAGCGTTCCACAATCTCCATAAATAAATCACAATCTCCATAATTAAAACATAAATTTGTCGCACCAGGATTGGGAAGGCAACTAAAGCTGCTTACACAGGAGCGTAGTCTGCAAGCTCTGAGTGAATGTATGTATATATGCTGTTGTTTATGCATTAAGTTTTTTATTATTGATATTTTAGGTGGATATAAAGGTGATGCTATTTTATTATTGTTTTAATATAGATATATATGATTTTGTACCTTAACAACTTTTGAACACTATCAAGATGTATGGCTCCTCCATACATGTGTATTGAGGAAGTGTAGGTCTAATTTGACCTTGTAAAAAAAAACATTGAAATTAGATTTCATATATAGATATGAGATCCTAAATAATCTTACCACTGATAAGCTAGTTTTTGTGGTTGAAACTTCACTACGCTATTGCTTGTGTACGTAAATTTTTGTTTGATTCTAGGGCTATATATGATTTTGAAAGCCAGTGTGTTGAACTTGTTGAAAATGTTCAAAAAATTTCAAAAATATGTTTTGAAAACTAGAAAACTCTTTTATTAATTAATTAAATTTATTTTCTTGAAGATGTGTTATTTTGCTACATTTGATGAAAGTAAAATATTTATTCCATGCTCTCCTATTTTCCACTTTCTTATTCTCCAGGAATGTTGAGATGTGAGTTAACGTGTCTATTTTCATTTTTTTTTTTTATGAAAATTTAACTAAATATTAAAGTGTACATGGAAGAGGAAAACAAGCATTTCAAAAAAAAAAAAACAAATCTCTAGTTTTTCTATCGATATAACTAAATATTAAAGTTTATAATAAAAAGAAGAAGAAGAAAATAAAAAAAGCACGGATGTTATTTGTAAAATTGGTGTAAAGAGATTTTTTTCTCAGGCTAAATATTAATATCTAATGTTTAAAAAGAATATTAAAAGTGTGACTTATTTGTAAAATTGATGTGTAAAATGATTTTTTTTCTAACCCCTATAGAAAATACGCTATTGTTTAGACAAAGAAATCTTTTAGAATTCCTATTTTGTACGAACCAAAAAAAATACTGAATTTTTTAGATTTTGTTTCCTATTTTGATCTTATATAAAATATTTGATATATTATCTATTTTCTTTGACACGTGGATCAATCAAAATGATTTTAATAATGGATGTAATGATATAATTTCCATCGTTGCTCTTATTTATTCTTACAAAATCCTTCAAGGAAAACTAGAATATATATTAGAATAAGTTTTGAGTGTTAACACTTTTTTGAGGGTAGAGAAGGGTTTGGATTCAATTGTATTAGAAAAGTATTTTGTGAAAGTAATTTAAACACGACCGGATCTTTAATGAAGAACAAGGGACTCCAATATAATTTATTCTTTCAAACTAATTTTTGGCTTAGATCAAAAACAATACTAGGCTTGGCTTCTTAAATGAATTACTTAATTTAAAATTTGTGTATCTAATTAAATTCTTGTGTAGTTTATTTGTCATATTTTACAAGTCGTGGGATATCTCCATTGCTTGAAACGGACTTTTTTAATTATTTTTTTTGGTATTAGTTTTCTTTAATTAAGTTCATTTTGGATTGTTTGGAACTACGATGATTTTAGGTGGATTTATTTTTGTTGTTATGCCCTAGTCATCAAGGATGGATTTGCACCATTTGAGTCAAATTGTTGAAAAACTATGGAATGGATGGGAGCTTCGAATATTGATGTTACTCAGTCTCTTTCTGCAAACTATCCTCGCCATTTGTGGTGATCGGCGGAAGTACGCCACCGGATTCTGGCTTCGTTTTGTTGTTTGGTTAGCATACATGTCAGCAGACTGGGTGGCAACTTTTTCACTGGGTATCCTTGCTCGCAGCCAAACCAACTCTGCAAATCCTAACTTGATTCCAGTATTTTGGGCTCCAATCCTTCTTCTTCATCTTGGTGGCCCTGAAACTATTACGGCTTATTCGTTGGCAGACAATGAATTGTGGACAAGGCGACTTCTTGAGCTAGTGATCCAAGCTGGTGTGGTCTCTTATGTCTTATACAAGTTATGGAGCAGGGATACCATCATATTTGTAGCCTTTCCCATCTTTGTTTCAGGAATTATTAAGTACGGGGAGAGGATTCGGGCTTTGTACAGAACGGTCCAGATTCTGTCCAAAAATTTTCCTCTCGCCCATTTGGATCAAAGATTCACCTATGATTTGGTTTCTGAAAAGAAAGCCGAGGAAGCCTTCGGGTTGACGGAAATAGAGCTGGGATTCATGTATAATCGGCTTTATTCTAAGGTGACAGAGATTTTTTCTCTACGCATCATTCTCCACTCTATCTCCTGCTTATCCTCTATTTCTGCGTTAATCTCCTTCTCAATAATGACAATGAGCAAGAATGTCTATTCAAAAAATGATACGATGTTATCTTACTTGTTGCTGGTGGGAGCTGTCTTGCTTGACTGTTACTCTATCACTGTGTTTTTCTTGTCCGACTGGGGTATGATTTGGCTTAGTAAAAAGAAATATATTATTGTCTGTCAAAACTATTGTCTTTCTCCGTTACTAGCATTTTTCAGGAAGCGCAAAAAGATGGTCAAGTTCAATGGGACAGCACAACCTAATAAGTGCTCAAACAAAGAAACCAATGAGCAAGCTTCTTAAGCACTTTATGCGGAAATGGAAAATTCCTAGCCCGGTTAATGTAAACAGGGATTTAAAAGCATTGATCTTTCAACAAGTCATGGATAAACGTTCAAGGTACGAACGATTAAGGTACGATCCCGATACCAGTGATTTCCTTATCCTCCTTGAACTATTGGAAGAGAGAGGTTACAATGCGCTTAAAAGCAAGTGTTGTCATAAATTGGGATGGAGCGTGACTGATGTAGAATTCAGTCATAGCCTCCTTACTTGGCACATTGCTACACATGTTTGCTACATTGACGATTCCAGGAAGAACGGTTTTGCGAATCATCAAAATTGCGCAATGAGCAGATCATTATCTAACTATAAATTGGTTACATTATCGTTTCCCAAAGCTGAAGTGAAAGCATTTTTTCATGAATTGCTTCAAAGTCCGTCTACCATGTTAACGGAAATTAAAGAACAAGAGGAAGAAAACTCAGCCCTACTAGATGGTTGCATGCTTGCTCTGTCTTTGCAGTCATTGGAGTCACGGGATGGTTGGTCAAATGAAAAGAAATGGGAAATGGTAAGTGAAGTGTGGGTGGAAATGCTGATGTATGCTGCAAGTCATTGTGGATGGAAGGAGCATGCTGATGCACTTGCCCGAGGTGGGGAGCTACTCACTCATGTCTGTCTTCTCATGGCACATCTCGGTTTAAGTAAGCAATGTCCTCCTGAAGTAAGTAAGCAATTGGATGCTCGGTCTAAAAGGCTTGATGATTTTCTGGAGACTGTCGTCTCTGGGAATGAGGTATAGCTAGAGTACTATTGTTCTTTTTTTCTTCTTTTTTTGGATTATTTTTAATGCTTCAATTAGGATATATGGGACTTTGTCATGTACCTCTGATTATAATTATATTATGCCTTTTTGGCTCTCTGCAACTCCTATTCATCAGCTAAGTTAATTTAATCCTTCTGGGGTTTAGCTTTATTTTGTTGTTCTGATATATGTTCGGTTTAAAACTTGATTAGGAAGAATTTACTTTCTTTATTATGTAAAAATTGGTCTAGAAGTTCTAGAATAATAATAATAATAATTAAAAAAGAAATTTGAAAATATTTGACACACAAGGGGGTCAATTCTTGTTTGTGTTTTTTTTTTAATTATTTTAAAAATTAATGTGATAAAATTCAAATGATTTTACTAGTCAATTTGGTTAATTCAATTAAATTTCAGTGAAGTTTTTTATTGAGTTAACTTGAAGATTCTTTTTATTTTATCTATAATGTATCATTTCAAAAAAAAATTAAATAAACTTATCATTTTAAAATAGTTCCAAGTTGATTTTCTAATTTATAAATTAATTCAATTAATCCATCGCTCGAGCATAAATATGGATACCGGTGATTTTGTAGGGTCCTTGTCTTTTTACTCCCATGCCCAAAAAGGCCACCTCTCAAAATGCTGTCAAGCTGTACTTGATTGCTTTCAGATATAGCGGCAGGCAACCCAACATAACAAACTACGAACTAACCAACCTAACCTCTTCATTAAAAAATGTCGAGAATCCCACACGAGGTCATTCACGACATTTTGCTTCAACTTCCGGTGAAATCCCTCGTCCGTTTCCGATCTCTATCGAAGCCAATTTGTTCCTTAATCGACGGCCCGGATTTCATCAATCTCCATCTAAACCATTCTACCACTACCAAATCTAATCACAGTATCATCCTCAAAGAGTGGGATCTTTTCGCTGTTGATTTTGATGCTTTATCTGATGCGGTGGAGGTTAAACATCATCCCCTTTATTCCGGTGGTGGAACGGAGGTTATTGGTTCGGTTAATGGGTTGGTGTTTTTGAGACGTTCTGAGACAAATATTGCTGTGTATAATTTGTCTACAAGGGAGTGTAAGAAATGTTATGTGGCGGAAACTGAGATTCCACGGCGGGATATGACAGCTGGGTATGTTTATTATGGGTTTGGTTATGATTCTTATGGTGATGATTACAAAGTGGTGAGAATGGCACAGTTCGTTAGAGAAGATGGCGGCGGCGATGGTGGTGGTTTGGGTTGCGAGTATGAAGTTAAGGTTTATAGTTTAAAGAATGATAAGTGGAAGAAGATTGAGGGTTTGCCGATTCGGCTTAGGTTATTAAGCAAGCCCTTTTTTCATATTTTGAATAGGAGAGGGTATGGTGTTTTTGCAGGTCACGCTTTGCATTGGATTGTCCCGCAAAGGCGTGAACTTGGTATTAGAGATTGTGTTCTTGGTTTTGATATTAGGTATGATAAGTTTTTCGAATTGCCGCAGCCGGATTATGAGAACAAGGGCTTGAACTTTCAGGTTGATGTTGGGGTTCTAGAGGGGAATTTGTGTGTAATGTGTAATTATGAGCATGTTTGTGTTGATGTGTGGGTTATGAAAGCATATGGTGTGAAGGAATCTTGGTGTAAGATGTTTTCGGTTCAAGGGATTAAGTGGATTAGTGCTTTTATGTTTTTGAGACCTTTGGTTTATTCGAAAGGTGGTGATAAGGTGTTATTGGAAGTGAATGGTGAGAAGCTATTGTGGTATGATTGGAAAACTAAGCATGCTAAGGTTGTAAGGGTTCGTGGTGGACCGAGGTCGTTTGGTTCTGAGATGTATGTGGCAAGCCTTATTAGGATTAATGATGGTGATCGAATTGGCTGGAAGAAGCAACAAGAGCTAGATGAGGAGGAGGAGGAGGAGGAGAGGAAGACAAATAGGAATAAGAGGTAAAATAGAGTGAATTTGTTGTGATTGATTCTCTTGAAGCCATTTAATTTTACGGATATAATGAAATGGAACTCCAAGTAATGTTGATAGGTGGAGTTTTTTTATCTCTTTTTAAGCTATAGCATGTTACCAACTTATGCTATTTGTTGTTGGGACCTGAATTTTGAATTTGGGTCTCAAGTCAATGAGAAGTCGGTCTACATTTTCAATTCGGGGGACAAGTCAATGAGAAGTCTTCTTTTTCAATTGGGATGACAAGTCAACGTACAAGTCAATCCAACAGCTTATGATTGGTGAAAGATTGATTATTTATATACCTTGTGGTCATTTGCGTATTTTGATTTAGTACCTCATGTCAGTTGTTTCTCTCAGGGATGATTTCCTGTCTGTGGGGTTCAAACTGAAGTTGTAAGACCAATAGAGAGAAAGGATACAGGACAATGGCCAAAATGGAAGAAGGTAAGCTTTTTGTACGGCACACTTTAACTAATGCTTTGATTCTGTTGTCTGGTTTAAACTTTGTAAATATCAAGGCAAATTGATTTAAGTTTTCAGGTTTCAGTGGACTAGTAGCTGCTTCCATTTTCCCAGATGTTCTTGCTCCTTCTATTCTATTATCCTCAGGGCTGATACTGGAGTTATGATACATACTAGTTTGAAGACAGAGAATGGAGAGAAGAATCCTTCATGCTGAACATACCGTGCCTTCTGCAGAAAGTACTATACAATGTTAGATTTGTTTTTAGGCAATGTTGTGATCAGAATAATCAGATACTTAATGGCTTAACAGTGCAAGAAAACTTTGGAAATCATGTATAGTTTTCCCAGACAGAGAAGCTAGTCTGTTTACTTTTCAAAGTTGTAGGAAACTCTTCTGAAATGAATAAAATGAAGTCATTAACCCACAAGCCTACAAATTTATGGGTTTTTTCTTTCGTAATTGCAAATTTATCTGCTTTTAATGTTCATGAGAAGACCTGGTAGCTTGTTTCTGTCAAGTTGACCAAGCATGTGGTAGATGTCATTGGAACATCTCGCAGGGTACTTGCTGTGGAAATTTATTGTTCTCATGTTCTAATGACATTGCATATGCACTTTGCCGTGTCATGGGGGAAATCCATTGGAACCATTGGATTTGTCAATTTGAACAAAATAGCACACAGGGACTTCCTAATTACCCGAAGATTGAATCCACTGGCCTGGTGGTATTGAAGCAACAGTTATGTTGCTGTGATGTGGAAATGGATATATAGATTTGGCCATGAAAGTTTCTGGGAAACATCTGATTTTGTCCTGTTAGCATCCTTTTTGTCCCATTCATTTTAGCAATTGTTATAGCATTCCTTTTAGCAATTTCAATGTACAGTTCTTCTAGCATCATTGAAAGGACTATTCAAGCTTGAACCGGGTCAATTCTCAAGCTCACCAGTTCAAGACCTTTCATGAAATAGCTGCAATATATGCTTTTGGTCAATTGAAAGAGTCCCCCTTGATTCAGTTTAGTCCCATTCATTTATGGGGTTGTGGTCTGGCCATTTTGCTAGGCTCTCTAGTCTCTTGACAGATGGTGTTAATGGAGGAATTCAAAGCAAGGTTGTCAATTCCGTTTTGTTTCGCCCGAATTGATCGAAATATTTCGTACCAATTCAAAAAACGGAACAAAACGAAACAAATTCCATCTCATTTTAAATCTCGGTCTGTTCCGGATTTTTCGGCTAAATTCGGTCTGGAACGTTCCGGTTTCATTCCACATGTTCTGTTCCGCTCTTAAAAAGTCATTGAATCAAATTGAACCTTATTCAATTTAATTAATTAAACTGTCCAATTATAAAAAGCTTTTTTTCATTATTATTTTCAATAACAATGATATTAATAATAATATTGAAAATTATTATTACTATTTTCATTAACAATGATATTAATTTTTTTTTTAAATTAAATTTATCACTAATATATATGGTTTGTATTCATGTTGTTTTTTTAATGTTTATACTTTGTAGGAATTTGAGCAAAACAATGGATGCTTTAGATTCTATTAGCTTTGATAATATTGACCTAATTTTATATTTAAAATATTTTTGTTAAAACATTTTACTTTCATAATATTTTGATATTTTGTTTAAGTTGAATTACTTTAAGTTAAAAATCTATTTTGACTATTTAGAAATGTTTTAAATTTTGAAATTATATTTATTTGACATTGTATTTGTATTGCATAATTTATAATTAATTTATCTTGAATTTGAATTATGTTTGTTGAATATATATATATATATATGAACAGTACAACCTCGAAACGGCACGTTGAAACACTATGAAATTGAAACATTTCATTCCAATTAAAAAAACGAAACACCTACTAAAACGAAATTAACAACCTTGATTCAAAGTGGAAGCTTATCAGGAAATACAAGCTATTTTTTTGCCATTCAGGTCAATGCTTGTAATTTCTTCAAGTGCAATCCATTCCTATGAATAGTTTTTTTGTGTCCTTTTTACCATTTTTACATGGTTTCTTTCTTCATGAGCTTTGTCGATTCATCAGACCGACTTCAGCCTTTTTTACAATTTCGGGCATGCCCCATCTCCTCCCTTGTGCCAAAAGTGAAAAAGCAATTTCCTTGCCTTGCTGCAATGCTTACAAGTTGCTGTAATCAGAGTGTTAAAAAAGATGCTCCTCAAGTAAAATAATGGGCATATTCTGAGTGGGTTGCTTCCTTCTAGGCACTCATAAAGTGACCTTCCGAGCATCTCGTAATCAGCGGATCGATCAACTTGTAGTTTTTTTTTTTTTTTAAAAAAAAATACCACTGCCCAAAATGTGTTTTTGACAAACTAGAAGGTATCAAAAATATATGAGGAAAAATAATATATTTTAAAAATAACAAAAAGATATAGGCTGTGGGTCGTGAAATCTATAGGATGTATTATTCTCAACAACAAAACTTAAATTTGAACGCAATTCATGAATCTATGCTATCTTCTCAAATAGTTTTTAAAATGCACTAGTTTGTTAAAACAGAACAAAATTTGCCAATGCTATTGAAGGAAAAAAAAACACCTCGATCATCTTATCTTTAGTTAAGTTAACCTAGCAGGAATAAGTTTTTGTCTCAGACATGGGAGCTCCCAATATATAAGGCACAAAGGAAATTGATTGCCTTCAATGAGAAACATTTGGTCTCACCAATATAATCCTCCATGGTTTTTGTCTCTGTTGTTTCTTCTTGTTCTTGATGTAAGAGGAGACATGAAGATAAAGACCTAAATTTGGCACCTAGGAAGTAGAGTTGACAGTGGGTGGAGCAATCCAAGCTATTGTTTTTTTAAAAAAAAAAACTTGAAAATAATATTATTTTGATTAAAAAAATAATTTAATATAAAATTAAGCTCGAGTTAAACTCTAAATTAGTATGTTATTAAATTGACCAATCGGGCTGATTTCATAGCTCTGGTAATATCTTCATCTTCTCTGCCATTTATTCTTGTTGACATAGCGTTATTGATTCCTTCCCATGACCAATAAAGTTGAAATAGAATCGTTGTACTAGTTTATGCAAGGAAAAGGTCTAAAATGTAATAGTAATGAAACATTAGATACCAAAACATTTTCTTCATTTGACAAAATTGAATCAATGTGACGAAGCTGCCCTTTACTGTCCACATAACAGCTAACAATAACTACCCTTGATTTTTTTCTTGAGACATAACTACCCTTGATGTTTAGGTAATTTATTGTATTAACAAAGACGGATATTTAACTTCCAACAACTTTATCTCTCCTTCACACTTTCTATGACAAAATTCCACAGAACGCGTAGACCTTAGCTAACAGTGACCTACGAGTTCTCATCATAACCATGTCTGGTCTTCCTCTTGAGATGATAGCAGAAATCCTCTGCAGATTACCAGCAAAGGAAGTTCTTTGTTGCAGGTCTGTATCTAAACCATGGTGTGCTTTAATTGATGGTCCAAACTTCGTTAAATTACATTTGAAGCACTCTATGGACACAAGTTCCAATCTTTACATCATCCTTAGAACTACTTCACATGTTCACTACATGGATTTTGAGCAAAATTTAGTCTTAAATGACTTTGTTACTCTGAAAGAGTTGAATCATCCTTTGATGTGTTATAATCATGGGATTAAAGTTTTAGGTTCTGTTAATGGGTTGCTTTGCATTTCTAATGTTGTTGATGATATTGCTGTGTGGAACCCATCAACTAGAAAGCATCGTGTGGTGCCCTTTTTGCCTATTGAGCTGAAAAGGTATTTTGGGACCAAGTCTTGTAGTGTTTATGTGTTTGGATTTGGGTATGATAGTGTTAGGGATGATTATAAGCTTGTTAGGATTGCGCAATTTGGAGGTGGGGGGAAGAGGAGTTTTGAGTCTGAGGTTAAGGTATATAGTTTGAGGAAACAATCGTGGAGGAGGATTGGTGATATGCCTTATTGTGTTCACTATCCTGGTGCAAATGGGGTTTTTGCTAATGGTGCTTTACATTGGGTTGTGGGTGAGAATCCTGAATCGAATGTGGCAAATATAGTTGTTGCATTGGATTTAGGAGTTGAGGATTATAGGGAGGTGCTGCAACCTGAGTATAAGGATAAGAATTTTTATATTGATTTGGGGGTTTTGAGAGGATGCCTGTGTTTTCTTGCAAATTTTCTAGGCGAACGTGTTGATGTGTGGATGATGAAAGAGTACGGGGTAAAGGAGTCCTGGACTAAACTGTTTTCAGTTGCACAGTACGAGGTCATTGGGTTTCTTAGATCTCTTAAGCCTTTAGCTTATTCAAAGAGTGGTGATGAAGTTCTCATCGAACACGACAATTTGGACCTTTGCTGGTATGATCTGAAGAGGAAACAAGTAAAGAATAGGATTCCTGGTATACCATATTCCTTTGAAGCAGATACTTTTGTTGAAAGCCTTATTTCTGTCAGTCCGATTAGGCATCTTGATGGAAGGACACAGGATGAAGATGAGGACTCGAAGGATAGGAATAAGAGGTATGCAGTGCTGAATTTTATGCTTCCATTTTTCATGTCTATCTTTAGCTCACTTGATGTAACTTGTTATTTTGGCTTGGTTTTTGTTATTAGGGATGATTTCTTGTCCGAGGGGTTCAAATTGGTCTTATAATTCACCAGAAGAAACAGCAGAGAAAACATGGAAAAGAGGTAATTTGCTGCATTAAACTATATCCATTGACATGAAGCTCGCTAGATTCTAAAATGTTTGTCAGTTGCTTAGTTTTACTTTCAGGTTATTTGCAAATTGGGATGGGATAGTATATGTTACGAATTAATGAAATAAGAGGCTGCTTGTTTGTGCATTTTAGGGGACTTTCCAAATTTTTTTCAACACAAGTTTTATTTTACCTTCTCTGTCCTTTGCTGCCTTTATTTCTCTCAGGGCTGATACTGGCGGATGGAGATTTAATTGAGCATATGAGAAATTTTGCAGATGAAGCAAAGAATGGATAAAAACTATGCTCATTATATATGTCATGCACTCACATGCGTCTTTCTTAATGAAAAGGTACTTGGTCAGGTATTGTCTAATTGAGGCTATATACTGTCCATGTATTATTTTCTGCAAGTAGCATAGGGTGTGTAGACTTCAATCAAATAGGATGTTATGTAACTGGTAGTACCTTTACGCGTTAGCTTGTTTGGGAGTGTGGTTGCGGTTGCTTTTCAAATAACTTTTCATACCAAAATGCATGTCAATGATGTTTTTTTATTTTTTAAAAATTATTTTTGACATCAGCACATCAAAATGATTTGAAAACACTAAAAACATATTAATTTGAACTAAATAAAAAAATTAAAAAAATTTCAAATTTTTTCAAAAGCGTTTTTGAAACGTGGAAACAAACATATATGATATTTACCTAATCCTCTTAGCTCTACAAGGTCCTAGAAGTTGTTTTCCTCAATGATGGAAACTAAATGACCACCAGGGCCTCTGGAGCTTGTTGCTAAATTCTGGTTTTTCCAGAATGGCTTCATATGGATATGGGAGGAATAACTCTGTTCCTCGGGGATTTTGATGAATTCCTGCAGGCACCAAATTGCTCCAACTAGTTTGTTTTTTCAAAATTAATAAAATCTCTCCTTGCAAAATTAATGTCCATGTCTGGAACCTAGTTGGTTTTTGATGAACAAGGGACAAGACTAAAAACATCTAGTCCTTGTTGTAATATAGTTAGCAATTCAGGAGATCTGCTGTTCCAGATTTTGGTTTTTCCCTCCAGATTTTCATGTGTTTGGCTTTGAATATTTTGATATTTTAGATTGTTTAACTTTGTTAAGTCTTTCTGCAATGCTAGAAGATTGAGCACTTAACAGTTGTAGTTAGCAACCTAGTATTTGAGTGGTTTGGCTGGTGAGTGATGTGGCATGACTAGTTCATCAATACCTCCATCTGAACCAGAAGCTTAGGTATGGTCTATGGACTTGGTGAAGCTTATGCTTTCCTGTCTTCATGGAGTGAATACAGTTGAGCTGATTACAGTGCTGGAATTTTGCTGGTGTATAAATGTTCTCTGAGTTCTGAAATTAACTTTTAAAGATTCATTATTATTGTACAAGATAGATTACAAATACTCTACTTTCCATTAGTTTCCGGGGGGGGGGGGGACTGAGCCTGCCCTGCTGTATGCTTTGAAGGGTAGTAATAGAAATGCCATCATGATTTAGCTTCAAGGTTTGGTGTGGGAGAAGAGAAGTTAAGGAAGACAAAAGTAAGCTGTTAGAATCTGAGAAGTCTTTAATGATGACTACTTTTACAGTGAGATATTTGATGCTTTCTTCATTTTGCCAGTACTACGCATGAATGCAAGCTCTTTGATTTTAGATGGTTATTATTTTTTTTCCTGGTTGATATGGAAAGATGATATAACATGCTGATGAATTGAATTTAGTTCTGATAAAGCAATGTGATCACTGGAAGATCAACCTGGTTATTTGTTTTGCAGGGAAAGATGGGCTGATATATTTGGTTGAACGTGCTTGGGTTGCAAAAACGCAATTTGGTTGAGTTATGAGCCATGTCTATGTACATTTATTAGCCAAAGCTTGCTCTTAGTGTTAAACCTATTAGGGCCAATTTTTTTTAAAATAAAAATAAAAATCAGGCATCATAAATGTATGATAAAGCTACCATGCTAGAAAGGATTGTGAAGACAGAGATTTACTGTAAATATCAGATCTCGTGAGTCGATTGCCTGAAAGTAATGTAATTTCTTGATCAAGCCTCAAGATGTTGAAGACTTTTCTATCTAGTCAGTATGGTCGGTCATATGTTTTTGTAAGTTTGCTCAACTTTGTGAAGTTGGATGGCTTTATTGTATTGTATGGATGAAATCTCTGAGTTGTAAAACATAATCTACGATTAAACTTCAACTGAGGATTGATGTTGGAGAATTTACTATCTATTCAGTGCTGCATCTTCCTTTCTCAGTATTCCTTTATTTCTCAGTACTCTCCTTTTCTCCTTCAACCCCAATGCAGGTCAGGTCAGGTCACGGGCTCGCATAACTAGGGTTTAAGCAAGTTGATCAAGTTTTTAAGAATGTAATAGTAATTGCACATTTTTTTATTTAAAAATATATTAAAATAATATTTTTAAAAAAATTATTTTTGATATTAATAAATTAAAATAATCTGAAAATATATAAAAAAAAATTAATGGAATATAGTTTAAACCGTGTTTTGAAACGGATAAATTTTATTTGTTTTTGTGTTTCAAAAATATTTTTGAAAAAATTAAATTTTTTTATTTTTTTCTTTGTTTTAAATAAATGTTTTTTCGGTGTTTTTAGATCATTTTGATATTTTAATATGTTGATATCAAAAATAATTTTTAAAAAATAATAAAATATTATTTTAATATATTTTTAAATAAAAAACATTTTAAAAAATAATTATAATAATATTTTCAAACCTGACATATCAATAGCTCCAAATAGCCAAGAGGTTGTGTGGTTTTATTCAAAATATAGGTGTCCCATCAATCAACAAATTTTAGGCCCCATTAGTTTAATTAAGAATCAAAACTTTGCACATGGGGTTGTGGCCCAACGGTGGAAGGGATTTATTCCCTTCCTTTGCACATGGGTTTGAACCAAGGTTATTAAAATCATGATTTTGACACGGCATGAAAAATGCAATACAAACTCGAATCGTAAAATCGTAAGGAATTTTAAAATACATTAACAAAAAAATTCATGGTTCAAATAAAAATTCATACATAGTTCAAACACATTAAAATACATGTTTCAAATAAAAATTTTACATAGTTCAAGCATCTTATGGGATGGGAAAATGTTTTATTTAATTGTGTAAGTCAATGACTTATGTTGCTTGAGTATATTTTAGGAGCTTGGGTTATTATTTTTTAATTATTTTATTGAAACAACACAATTTTATTTTTTAAAAAAATTATTTGATTTAACTTAATTGAGTTTTGATTAAATTTGATCGGGTTAAATAAATGGTTAAAAATATAATCAAAGTAATCAAATTTATTAAAATCAATGTTTTTATTTGTATAAATTAAAATCTGACACAAGTTAAGCTTCTAATATGAGTTTCGTGAATCAACCCATCATAATAAATATAATTTTTTAAATTATCCCGTTACTATTTTTATATCTAATTTATATTTATAAAATCTCTTCTACTTGCTATTATACCATTAAAAAACATAAGTAATTTAAGGTGAATGAATAGCCAAAATAACATAACAAATAAAAGTAAAAGACATGGGGAAAAAATCTGAATTAAATTGGAATTTAATATTATTGCCTTGACTTTAATCTCTGCAAGCCTCAATTTCTTTAAGCTTTCTTTAATTTCTGCAGCCCTTGATTTCACCACCACTTCTTTATGGTATATAGACAAAATCAACATGTTCTGCAGTGATTAAATACTGCGTGACTGTGCATTTGCACAACCAATAGGCAACGGACAGCTGTAACATGGGGGGGGGAATGTTGCTTTAGTGCATGCATTTTGTTAAAAATCGTAAAATCAGTCCTGAAATCGTGATTTTTTTATGATTTCACCCATTTTTATTTTTTCAAACGATTCAGCACACAAAACATGTTTTAACTCGTAAAATCGAACGATTTTACAAGTCAAAACGCAATTTTAACAACCTTGGTTTGAACCTCACTGTGCATGTCTGTCATCCCTACGGTGTCTTACATGCTCGTTGGACTTGCAGGATGTTCGGTGGGCCCGAGAATTAGTTGTGGTGCGTGTAAGCTGGCCCGGACACCCCAGGTTAACAAAAAAAAAAATCAAAACTTCTATAAATTCTTGATTTATTCAGATGTGAAGAAACCCTAAATATTCTCCTCTGATATACAAGAACCTACACGAAAAAATAAAGACACTACCATTAAAGAGGATGGTACCAGCAGAGATAATAACCGATATTCTAAGCAGGCTACCGGTCAAAACTCTCAAAGGTTTCAGGTGCGTATCAAAATCCTGGTGCAAGGAAACCGAAAGTCCATATTTCATCAATATGCATCTGCAAAAGTCAACACAAGCGCGTAACAATCTAGGGCTCATCCTTGGGGATAGAAGCTCCACCAGGCTATACACTGTAAACTTAGACAAGCCAAATCCCACTAATTCCATGGAACATTGAAGTAATAGCTAGCTAGGCTCTTGTAATGGACTGCTTGTTTTGTTATGTTCTGATAAGAAGACTATTGCCTTGTATGGCCCGTGTACAAGAGAATACAAAACACTACCCTCTACACTGTTTGAGTTGCGCATATATACCTAGCTAGTGGTAAGGAATATGACAAATTTTGTTGGGACGTACTCTTTTATGGATTTGGGTACGATCCCATTAATGAAGACTATAAAGTCGTGAAGATTGTTGACTATTATGGTAATACTATTGACAGGTGTTTCTTTTCTGAGGTTAAAGTTTATAGCTTGATGAAGTCTAATTCTTGGAAAAGAGTTAAGGGATACCCTAATTATTACGCCATTTTCCAACCTGAGTATCACCGTGCTAATAAAGGGGAGTATATATGGTGTGTTTGCTAACAGCGCTGTTCATTGGACAGCAAGTACTGAAATAATAAGACGAGACCTTTCGCCTACTATGATTGTTGCATTTGGTTTTGGAGTTGAAGGTTTTAGGATTATAGCGAAACCTGCAGATTATTAGGCCAATGAGCATGATTATTTTGATTTGGGGGTTCTAGGAGGGTGCTTGTGTTTGCTTTGTGCTAAGATGTGTTCTCTTGTGCAAATATATATGGGCTGTGAAGGACTCTTGGAGTAATTAAGTGGTGTACTGTTGTTTCAGAGCTGCGAGTGGATCGATTTTACTTTTATGTTAGAGCTTTAGCTTATTCAAAGAGTGAGGACAAAGTTCTCTTGGAATTGGACAATAGATTTTTTTGTTTGGTGTGATTGGAGGATGAGAAAATCCGAGCTTGTCAAGATTCATGGGGCTCCAGAGGTGGTTGCAACTGAGTTTTTTGTAGGAAGCCTTGTTACACTATAAAGTGGTGGTGGAGGTGGTAAGATTGATAGGAAGTGGAGGCACAAGAGAAAAGGAATACCAGGAAGAAAAAGGGTTTTTTTTTATTCTTTTTGTTCATGCAAGTTTCTTTTTATGGTTTCTCTAAACAGTTTAGTTTCTAATTGCTGGCATTTACTGTAATGATCAATTTAATTTGCGAAGTTTTCTAACGGTAAATACTTCTAGATGGTATTTTTCGTTTACTATGTCGGAACAAGATAAACAAAACAGAGGAGATAAAAAAGACATGTACTTTTTGAACTTTCAAGTGTACCGCGAAACTTTGGGTGCTGTATTAGGCAGGCAAACAAAAAGGTGATGCCCTATCGTCCTTTCTTTTTAATATTGTTGCTGAAGGTCTATTTGTTCTCTTTCAACATGTGCTGTTTCAAATATTTTTCAAGGTACTGATTTTGACATTCTTTTTAATAACATTATGAGTCACTTTTAATATGCAGATAACACTTATTTTTATGCCAACTAGTTTACATATCTTCTAGTTAGCTAAAAGAGTTTTACGATGGTTTGTCTTATGCTCAGGCTTGTACATTAAATTTTTTAAGAGCTTTCTTATAGGAATCAATGTTGATAATACACTTTCATGTAACTATCTGGGGATAACTTTGAGATCTACTTCTAATAGGATTTCAACTTGGAAACTCGTCATTAATAAATTCTAGAAGAAACTCACTTCATGAAAAGGAATAATATTAAGTATGGTGGGTCGCATAAGTGTGTTGAAGTCAAATGTCATTTGTTTACTTCCATCCAACTCAAATTCTTATGGTCAGAACTGTTTTGCAAAGTCCAATAGAGTGTGGTTGTTCAAGATAAGGATAGAGGTGGCCTTGGGATTGGGTTATTGATATCTAAGAATAAAACAATTTTTCAAATGAATTTGGAGGCTCTCTTTTTCGGGTAATGAGCTATGAAAGAAGATGATATACAACAAATTCAAGCCGGTGTTTGAAAATGATCTTTTTATTTTTAGTAGAAGATTGTTTTTTTTTATCTAAAGAGACATCACATCCCTTATGACTTCAACAAACTCCATCTCTTTAGCTTTAGCCAATAACTATAGATTTGTAGTAGGAAATGAGACTCCAACTCTGTTCTAGTAAAATATTTAGTTCAATGGCTCTACATCGAAAGTCACTTACCATAACTATATAGTCTCTCCACTAAACCAAATGCTATAATTGCTTATATGAGAAATTAGGAGCAAGGGAAATGGAAGTAGGAGTTATCTTAGAGGAGACAATTGTTTCTCTTTGAAATTGAACATGTCATCTACCTTCTCTCTTCTCTAGAAAGTTTTCAGCTAAAGGCAACAACTTCATATAAGAAATTTTGGTCTTTTTCAACAGATAGAGATTATACAGTTAAAACTTGTTCTTTACTTATTAATAAAATTGTGAATCTAGAGCTTAAAACTTTTAAGGCTTCCGTATGGCTAAAAGGGATCTTTTCTAAGGTTCGATTTTTTTTTTAGCTAATTGTTCATAAGAAATTTATGCACTAAGGAATTCTTACTTTGCATAATATAATCTCAGTTGATCAAGTCGTATGTATTTTTTTGTGAAAATGAGATTGAGACATCATTTTCTCCTTCATTGTACACAGTGTGGAAATTATGGATGAAATTCTTGGATTGATAGGATATTAATGGTTGTCTTCCTGTTATATGGATGATCTATCTATTACATAAGTGGCTTAACATGATATTTGGAAAAGCTAAGGCTTGGTCTGTAAAAAAAAAAAAAAAAAAGGGAAGCAAGAGACCACAAGGGTCTGCAAGCCAAAAGGAGCAGAAAACTTCAAAGAACTATGCAAACAAGGCCCTGGATAGCAAAAGAGAAATAACAATCAAAGAACCTGCCCCTGCCTTTGCAATAACAATGAAAGAACTTGACCATGATATTGGGCTCTTGCAATGGTTTGCTTTGCATTGATGAATCAGACCACAAAAGCCTACACAAACAGGCCAGAATAAATGACGTCTCTCTCAAGTTCGTATACTAACTGCTGATAAGGTGAGTAGATGGGGTGATAAGATGACTCAAGATTATGACAGAAATAAGGTTGAACACTCACAAACTGCTGTCAGAAACGTATCCTATATTATTGGAGAAATGTTAGGAGAGAAAGAGGTTTAAAAGGCAACAAACTCAAGCAAAGATGGTAGTCTAACTGATAATGGAACAGCAACTATACAATCTGAAGGAATTAATGCATATCAATCAGAATCTCTCTTTAAAGAATGTACAAGAACATATTGTATACTTGATACATTATATGCAAATCATCCAATATTGTAAAGATGAATATTGTCTTCCGTTTTCTTATGGAAACTAGTTAGTGCATTCCATGTGTAAGTAATCTTCTGCTGTACTGCTAGTGCTCACGACTCCTTCAAGTTAGAATTCAATAATACAGTAGGCCTTTTTCTACTCTAGCTACGGTTAACACTTCATTGATGTTTTTTATGAATTTGGATATGATTCCATGGATGATAACTACAAGGTTTTGAGAATTGTACTACCTGGAGTGGTTAATTTCATCGTTGAAGCTATGTTATATAGCTTGACTCCTAATTCATGGACAATAATTTTTACGAGAGATTTAGTAAATCATCTGTTATAGCCATTAAGAATATGACTTAACAACAAAAAAGTTTTGAAGAGACAGAAAATTCTTTTTGCTTGGTTATGATTGTGGATTTAGTTTTGTTGGAAAGCTTTCTGTCTCTTTTAAACCTCTTTTTTTTTCATGGACAGCAATTGATGTCCTTACGCTACAGCCACCATGTCCTAGTTCATGAAGTTTTTCATTGGTTGATGATTTGCGATAAGGAAAGTTACTGTTTCATTTGATATTCAAAGGGAGCAGAGCTTGTATTTTTGACAGAAGCGTCGTTTTCGCTCTCAACCTTAGCAGCCAAACCACTTGCATGAAGCATCTAGAAACAAGCAGAAAAGAGGAAGAGAAAGAAAAGTGTTTTGTTTTCTTTCTGCATCACAATTTCTTTCCTCTTTTCATATGTTTTGTGATGCCTCAAGCATTTCAAAAATAGACTTTCTCATCCTCGAAAGATTGAAATAGTCTCAAGCATTTCTTTCATCTTAAACATATGTATAGCTCTTCCCTTTGATCGTATTTTGCAGATAGTATGATATTTCAGGTACCCTAATTTGGTTTGTTTTCTCCTTCATGTCAATATAAGTCTATTTTGAAATGCTTGAGGTCCTCATTCAGTAATTAAGCATGAAAGAAATTGTGTTGTTTTAAAAAGAAAAGAAAACAAAAGATGAGAAACAAGCAAAGAAAAGTTGTTGCCGAAAAGGGTCATCAACACAAACCATAATTCATATTTTTATTTCTAAACATTTTTTTCTAATATTTATCTTTTTAAAAGAGATTTACAATTCTTTAAGTGGATCAGAAACCAACTTTTACAGGATCGAAAAATAAAAATCCTAAGTTAAATAGGAAAGACAACAATAAATCCAAAATTAAGCTAAAAATCTAAAAAGGAAAAATAATGAAATTGACTCTAATATCATTTTTCAAGCCTAATTTAAGGGTCTTTTATATCAGCTAGTTCCAACTGGTGATTGAACTTGTACAATCATTTAGGAAACTTTTAAGCCGGTCCAAAAGTCAGATATAAAATTATGGTTTTTTTTTTGTTATGCTATTCGTCTAGAATAAACAAGTCTCTTTTTTTTTTTTACATAACTCTGTCCCACTAGTTTAGAAACAAGTTTTCTAAGCTTTCTACAAAATCCATTAGTGATAGATACATAAATGACTACTCAGAACCATCAAATTGTCAAAAATCCTTCTCGAACTACATCTGAAAAAATCATATCTACCATACAAATTCCCTGCTGGAACCTCACAATGAGAGTATCTACTGTTATGCAAATGTTTAGCTCCAAGAGCATATATGCTACAGCTGTTTTCTTTGTTCGTCGACTCTTGATTCGTGAGGACATGAAATTCACGAATTGATTGGTATTGTTTTATCAAGTGTCCTCCTCCATCCGAAATTCAAAACCATCCCATATTCCCATCGCAGATACTGATGAACATTTGTTGTCTTCTGAAAGATTATACAGTCGAGGATTACCAATCCATAAATCATTCTAGAAACTGGTACCTTGAACATTACCCACCGACACACATATTTCTCTAAGGTTGAAATTGCTAGGCGCCTGATCTAATAAACATGTCATGGTCGAATTGTTTGGTTGCCTAACTTGAATTTGATTTATCATCAGCTTTGAAGTCCTCCATCATTTTTAGCGTTCACTGTATCATGACAAAAAAAAAAAAAAAAAAAAACAGAGACAATGGAAATAGAATAGGACTGTATGCTTGTATTTTATGTTTTGAAAATAGAAAAATTTACTTAAATAGACATCTTTGTTTATTCAATTAAACATGTTTTTGTTTATATATATATCCTTTCTATTTTGGAATACTAATAAAACACAACCTAGTTTTTCTTTAATTTTTTCTTTCTAAAAAGCACCTTCTCTTTATAAATTAGAAATGATGCTAGACTTTAGTTAATTTAACTATCTATGAAGCAGATATTCATAATTAATCCCGAATAATAAATTAATTATTTCATAAATAGTTTCATGTCTTCGT
Source organism: Populus davidiana (assembly GCA_030145905.1). Taxonomy (NCBI): domain Eukaryota; kingdom Viridiplantae; phylum Streptophyta; class Magnoliopsida; order Malpighiales; family Salicaceae; genus Populus; species Populus davidiana. The sequence continues at coordinate 20,029,091 of CM057794.1, read as the reverse complement.
ATCATCTCAATGTTACATGGTATTTAAATATTACTAAATAATGTTTTTTATTTAATTTTGCACAAATGACACAAAGCGACAAACTTATATTTGAAGTTACAATGGTATAAATAAGCATATTTAATTTCAAATGCTCTTCATAAATAATCTCATATATGCAAGAGTCTTAGTCACCGTTATAAAATCCAAACCATTGAGTTTGCTTGAAATTCTGTTGATTTAGGGTTTAGATTGATTTTAATAAAAAACAAATAGATGAGACAATCTAAAACCTAAGTTGATATGTTAAAACTTAATCACTCAACTTACTAATTTATTTATTTATACAAAATGAGTCATTTTAACCTATTATTTGTTTTCAAAAAATTAGAGGATTGACCTTCTTAAGCAATAACCTATGCCTTATTTCAAGTTAATCACCAAATCAAGATATATAATTTTGATTATAGAGTGATGCAGTATCTAGATGTAAAGTTAACTATCCCTAATATTAAAAAAAAAAATTCATATATAATGAATCTTTATAATTTATTACACAATATTTTCATTTTGTAGAGAATGAAATAAATTTCGTACGTATAGTTTAAAATGAATCTATAGGAAATTAAAAAAAAAGAGTAAAATTGGAAGTTTGCTTACACAATTGGAATATTCATATCCTACTTCTTTTCATATATGTATCTTATATTATTGCTATCATATCAACCAGCTATTGTATTTTTGGCCACTTTTACTCAAGAAATCACATTTCAAAACAGAAAAGACGACGGCATCCCAAAAAGTAAAAAGAAAAGAAATCGAATCCGATTGTGCTAAAGATAGTGATTTCCTCCTCCACTTACCGGCAATTATGTATAGACAACACGGTGCATTGCGACTGCACTTAAATTTCAACACCAAAAACACAAAAATAATGTTTTTTGTTGTCACACAACCTGCAGTACTGCACTGCGTTGCAATTTTGCTGATATCATTTTGCACGATGACCTAATTACAGGGTGTGAGTAGAAATCTTGGATTCTCTCCAAGAATGAGATCAGAATCCACTCAGATATCCTGCAGTTTGGCCAATATAGAGCCCTCCTCCTTTGTCCAGAAATACCCCCCATCTTCTCCTTCCTTGGCGTGCAATAAGCCTACGTCCAACATGCCAGTAGCAAAAAAGGAGTTCAGCAAGTTTAGTATCCACCATCATCTCTACATTCTCTGAAGTCTCATCTAACCTTCCTAGTGCTATCATCACTGAGATTCTTGACTCCCCGTGAAGTCTCTTTCAAGATTCAAATGTGGAAACAATTTTATTATCTGGAAAGCAATCCGTGGGCTCGAAATGAAAGGGAGGTATTTTGGTAGTTTCTTATGACATGAGCAAAGAAGAGTCCATGGAGCTTCCTCAACCTGTGGTCAGTACTTATCCTGTCCAGGGCTGAGTCAGCACAAGAGATTTCTTAGCAACAAAGAATTAAATCAATCGGAGTCGAGCAGCATGTCCTTTCTCTAATGGTATTATATATGTGGGGGATTTGGAATGTTAGGAATATCATACGAAGAATAAGAACTCATTTTTTTGTTTGGTTTTTTTTATTTGTTATTATTTGTTGGACAATAATATAAATTATATTTTGAAACCTTATCTAACAGCTTAAACTATTGGGTTAAAATGATTTTTTGTTATGATATCAGAGTCTTGATGATTAAGTGGTCACGAGATTGAATCTTACCATTTTTATTTATTTGATAAAAATTAAGTACAAGATACTGTGACCCTGTGCAAGTTTCAAGCTCAAAAGGCCTTTACTTGAGGGAGTGTGTTGGAGAATAATATAAATCATATCTTATAAATTAAAACCTCACCTAATAGCTTAAGCTATTGGGTTGAGATAATTCTTTGTAATTATTGTAATTAGTTTTTGAAGTTGTGTTTTTTAAAATTATATTAAAATAATATTTATTTTATTTTTTAAATTTAAAATTGAAACTTTTTCTACACTAGCAATAATTAACTTATTTAGAAGATCTGAAAGCACAGGACATCTAAGTTCCTTTTATTGTAAAAAGAACAGTATCACTGTATTTCTTTTCATCTAAAACACCATTATAATGGTATTCTAACTTACTAATCACGTACGCTCTCGATTATTATAAAAAAGAAAAAAGAGTATTTATATAAATATGACCATTTTATTGGATTAATTAAATTGTGGGATATGCTTCCTCAGGTTCTGCGGACCTCACCGTCCTTGCTCAGGAAGTTGTTGACGGGTTCTTCCTTTTTGTTATGCCACGTGGATTTCATTATGTGAAGACGGTAGCACACATTGCACTGTACACCGACCTTAACCAGCCTTGCTAGCACCCATCTTATGCCTCCATGGTCCTCTCTAGAGTCCAGCCTTTCCATCCCAATTAAATCTTCTTCCTTTTTAAAGCGTATCCTTTATATTATACTTATATTCATATAAATTTATTTTTTCATAATAAGCTTAAGAATATATAAAATTTTAAATAAATATCATTAAATATTTGTTTAGAATTTTTTATTAAAAATTTATCCGCAGATACAAATTAGTTTTATCAATATTCTTATCAACATGTTTATTATCTTATTAAAACAAATTAGATTAAATACATTTTAAATTCATGAATATGTACATCATTCAAAATCTATTTTTTTGTTTTATAAAAAAAGACTATATTTAAGCTATAGCTATAAGCACTTACTCGGTAATAATTTAAAATTCAAAATTTATCAATTATCTTTTCATGAAAAAAAAATTATAATGCTCAAGATGTAATTATCAGTACTTATTTAATAAAAAAAATAAATCCAAAATTCATTAAATAGATATTAAAACTTATCGCTCGCTCGCCGTAAAATTTATCTTTCACCGAATCATGAAAAAAGTAATTTCCAGTAACGTAAATCAATCACACAAATAGAATACGTTCACATTACCAACGTGATCATCAAGAATCTCACAAAAACCCCAAGAGCCGAGCCACACTTAACCTTCTCTCAAGCCCAATTTCGTAAATAGCCAAACAAAAACACACACACACAATAATATAATACTCTAGCGTAAGATTACAGTCTCTTCGTTGCTGACGGCTGTTAAAATAAACACCCAGAGCCAGTCCCTCAAGAAACCCCACCGAGACAGAGGCGACACCATCTTCGTCCAGTCCTTTCCTCGTCGTTTACTCTCCCCGTTAATCAAAACCACGCGGTATCACTCTCTCCGACAACGATCTCATGCCTTCTCCCCAACCTTAAAGTTTCCCAGGTCGGGGAGAACACAATCATCACCGTTCATCAAATGTCTCTTCCCCAATCACCCACCGCTGATTCTCTTCATCAACAGCGCTCCTCCACCGTTGATCACCGTGTCTCTTCCAAACGCAAACTAGACGATGTGGATGACAACGACGCCGTTTTCTCTGACTTAATCTCTGTCAGGATGCGTAAAGACGACACCGAGTCATCCACCGGCAACAATCAAGAACAACAACAACCTCCCTCCATCTCCTCCACCAATCAGCTCTCCACACCTGTCTCCGACGCCTCCACCTCCACCTCTTCATCAGCCACCAACTTCCCCTCCTCCGCCATGGGGACCACCACACCCTCGCCGCTGCGGAGGTCGCAATCAAGACTCCAATTCTTTATCAGAATGATCTCCGATGCAACTCATGTTGTGATCAACGCGAACTCGAGCGATTCTGTCAAATCACTCCACGAACGGATTCGCGTGATGACCGGAATTCCGGTGATAGAGCAGAGATTAATCTACTTAGGTAAGCAATTGCAATACGAGAACAAACTCTCCGATTACTCTATTGAGAACGATTCGATTCTTCATTTAGTCGGTCGAATGCGTAGCACTAGGCATCCTCGTACTTGTCAATTGATTAATGATATGGTTTCTTACATTTGTCGGATTTGTAAGTCTATATTGCCGTGTGGTGGTCATCCTTTCACGTCAAAGCATATAAAGGAGTTGATGGATGAGTTCTTTAGTTTGACGCCCAAGGATGATAATGAGGATGCTTTGGGGCACTTGAATGTTTTTTTGTCGAATAGTGCACCGGCTGCGCTAGTTGCACTTTATGTTTCGAGTATTAAAGGGAATAAGGAGTGTGCGGAGGGTGCTATTAGGCACTTTTTGACTTCGTTGCCTAAGAATTTGCATTTACAGTGTGTGCCGATTGTGATGGAGTTTTGTAATTTGTTGAGGAAGGTTGGGAGTGACGATCCGTTGTATGCTGTTTGTAGGAGTTGTCTTGCTTCGTTGTTGGAGAATGGTGGGGGTACGGGTGGGTGGAGGTATCATGGAGGGGAGGAGGGGAAGGGAGTTGTTATGCAGGAGATTTTTCCATTTGTTAGTGAGTTGGGGAGCAAGTTGTTTAAAGATTTGACGGGGAGTGTGTTGGAGAGTATGGGGCCATCGGAGGCTGATGTTAAGGATTTTTCGGCGTTTTTGATACCATTGCATAGTGTGATCTCCGAGCAAAGGGGATTTAGGAGTCCAATTTCGATGCCTTTGAGCAAGAGGGCGTTTAATTGTCCATTGTATGCGAAAGAAATTGAGCAGCTTCATGGGATATTCATTGATTTGCTGAATATTATGGAGAAATGTCTTGGGAAAATGCAGGATTCTTCGGATTTGAAAATGAATGGAGAAGGTGAGTTAAATCATACAGGTTGGTCCCAATATTTGTTTATTTTGAAGGAGTTGAATAACATTGCTAAACTTTATAAGGGTGCTGAGGAAAAGTTTTGGATGATTTTGAGGCTTAGAAAAGCTTCCTTGTGTGTGCTGATTGTTAGATATGCTAAACGAACTGATGATCATCAGTGGCTTCTTCAGCACAAGGATGTGACTGATTTTGAGTCTAGGAGGCATTTGGTTATGATGATGTTCCCTGAGGTGAAAGAAGATTACGAGGACCTGCATGAGATGCTCATTGATCGGTCGCAATTGTTGGCGGAGTCATTTGAGTACATAGTGCATGCCGAATCAGACACACTGCATGGTGGTTTATTTATGGAATTTAAAAATGAGGAAGCAACTGGTCCTGGTGTATTGCGTGAGTGGTTTTTCTTGGTTACACAAGCTATATTTGATCCTCAAAATGCCCTTTTTGTGGCATGCCCAAGTGATCGTAGAAGGTTCTATCCTAATCCCGGTAAGCTTCTGCTGCCTTTTTAATAAATGCTTTACCTGTACAATGTATAGGGTTTCCTGTGGGTTTTATCTTTTCATGATTGAATGTAGTTCGAGATGATGAAAATTTGTAAACAATATGTTGAACTTCCCTATGTCTAGTGTGGCACACAAGCATCATGTTTGGAACATTGATTTGCATATATTCACTCGGGAAAATAAAAATATACTTAGAGAAACTAGATGTGCAGTTCCTGCTATTATAGGAACTTACATTTAATGTGTAATGATGTTACTAGTGGGTGAGTTCATCTGAAATTGCTCAACCTAAATTATTTTGGAAGTCAAAATCAGGATTGGAATAGTGATTTTTTGATGGTTCAATAGTTTTGACACTTGATGAAAGCTAGCTGGTGGCATGAAACGTCATGTCTCATTCATCTTTTTCTGATGCTAGGCTATTTTTTTAACAACAGTTGTGGTTAAGTTACTGAATATTTTATTCTGTTTGTTGGCTTTTCTCTCTTTACTGAACTTTTTGTCCCAGATGACACTGACTGTGTAAATGCATTGCGCTGTGGCTAATGTTTCAGATTATGGGCCGAGAATTTGCATTAATTTACACTGGAAAGTATACATTCACCCAACTAAACGCAGAGCTCCAACTGTTTATATGAGTGGACATTTAACATGCATCAATGCTTTATCCACCACTCACAACCAGGAAGAGTTACACACCTAAATCTGGAGAATGTGAAACTTAATATTAAATTTAGGTCATAATTTGGATTGAAATACCAATTTTAAGAAGGTTGGAGAGTTTTCCTACACTTGATCGAATACTGTGGGGCTTAAACTTTTATATTTTGCTATTATTGTTTGGTATTTAACTGTAGGAGAGATTAGTCATTGCACTCTGTTAGAGCTCTTTCACTAATATTTATTGGTATGAAAGGTGTTTACCATGTGGGTCCATGGCATTATGGGATAAAGGAGCATTGCATCCTATAGTAGAAGTTTCCTAGCATAAATTTGTTAAGCTCTAATTGATGAACCCCTTGTTTTCACAAATATTTTATTGTGAAATTCCTGAGCCCCTAGTGTTGTTCTCCATGAATGTTTTCCATTTTCTCCAATTCTGTTATCTGAACTCCATATTTTGACAAATATGTTATTGGTTCTGTTTGGAGGATTAACATGTCTAATTACTCCACTGCATTAAAGGTGCATTGATGAGCTCTGAAATGCCTCTTCAAAGAATTATCATTGAGGTTTTTTATTGTGTTCTGGTTGTGGACTTGCATTAAGTTCCATGGTCTTGGTTGGATTCAATTGTTGGCATGGACAATCACTAACAAACAAAGTATAAATATGGACTTCATTGTTCTCACTTCACGTGCAGCATCTAAGGTGGATCCCATGCACCTTGATTATTTCAAATTCTCTGGTCGAGTGATTGCATTAGCTTTGATGCATAAAGTGCAAGTCGGCATTGTATTTGATCATGTGTTTTTCTTGCAATTGGCTGGGATGCATATTTCTTTGGAAGACATACGGGATGCAGATCCATGCTTGTATAGCAGTTGCAAACAGATTCTGCAGATGGATCCTGAGTTCATTGATTCAGATGCTTTGGGGCTGACATTTGTCAGAGAAGTTGAGGAGCTAGGATCCATAAAAGTTGTGGAACTTTGCCCTGGTGGGAAAGGCATTGTTGTAAATAGCAAGAACCGAGAGAAATATGTCAATCTGCTCATTCAACATCGCTTTGTCACATCTATCTCTGACCCTGTATCTCGATTTGCACGTGGTTTTGCTGATATTCTTTCAAACCATGGGGAACAGAAGCTCTTCTTCCGAAGCTTGGAGCTCGAAGATCTTGATTGGATGCTATATGGAAGTGAAAGTGCTATATGTGTGGAAGACTGGAAGGCTCACACTGAGTACAGCAGCTACAAGGAAACTGATCCTCAGATATCCTGGTTCTGGGAGGTATGCTCTTGCATGCTTGTGTTCATGTTATATCTCAAATCTAAACTTTTTTTTTTTTTTTTTTTTGCGGTATAGGTCTTCTTCATCTCATATCTCTAGACTTTATAATCAGTTATAATCTTTATGGGATGGATGATATATTTTCTTGGGAAACAACTATCTGTGGAATGCATACTGTTTGTGTTCTTTTCTTTTTATATTTCTTGGAAGTAGCTTTTGTTCATTATTTTCTAACATGACAAAACAATCCTTATCTGTATATCCTTACCAGGTGTGCTGCTGTTTTGCTAATTAAGTATAGCCTAAATACTATGTGAATTCAATTTTTTCTAATGTATGATGGTGTGAAAAATAGGACATGTGAGGTTGTTTGCCAGTTCACCATTTGACTGCTGCATGTCATCATATCACTTTGGTGCAATGTCTTAAATGCTGAAAGATGTGTGACTTAAGTTGTTGGCACATGATAAATACTGAAGCAAATTCAAAGTGCTTTCCATGTTTGGTTTGTCACATCTACAGATCATTTTGAATCTCAAATGCTTAAGGTTGTGTCATGAATTCCTCAACACAGTGATGATCTCATGGTTAAATAAGGAAGCATATTAGGAACTTAGTTTGTGTTTGCTAAGATCAAATTTAAGAGTTTTAAGTTATGTTATTATGGGAATTTTTTGATGTTGAAGTTTGAATGCATGGTATTCATGCAGGCATTTACACAAATACAAATGTCAAAATGTTGAGCATGTACATTATGTTGACTACATATAAACATGGGAAGGGAAAAAAATTGTTGCTGTGAAATTAGAGTATGGTGGGTGTAGTTGGATTTCTTATGTGCTTCCACAAGTGTGCTAGACTTTGGGAGGTAAGGCCAGAGTTGGAACAATTGTGGATTTTGTTTCCATACTTCCGTTGGTTCCTCTTTCTGTGGTGTTGTGAATGGGTAGGCCTTGGGAGTGGTGCTTTATTTGTCAAAATATTGATTTTATATCCATCAAGGAATTTTCTGTGTTTTATAAGGTTTTTCTTTTGTACCAGATGGGCTGTTTATCCCATCAGCAGTTTGGAGTTTAACTGATTTTTTTGTTAGGTGATAAAATTGAGGAAGTGGTTTCCCTTTTAACTTTAATGTGCTGCTAATGTTGGTCCATCAGGTTTTATTGTCTCATAAAAATATTCCAGGTGAGATTTGAAATGAGGGTGGATTTTGTTTCTTTTAATTTCTTGCTTTGCAGAGTGAGCTGAGCAAAACAGAAATAAGGTACATTTTGTTTTGAAAATCGGCCTTAAGGTAGATATGCCTATTCAGATAGTTGGTCATTGGTCATAACAAAAGCATATCTCTGATAATAGTGTGGGATTTGATTGATGCTCATTTGATAAAGCACTGCTTTTGAGAAAGTTTGTTATTCCATTCAGGTCTTTAATAGGTCCTCCTCACTCTTTATCCTTGTGTATCAGGCATGTCCTTATTCCATCACCAGCGTGGAATAACCTTATTAATTAATTTGCTTGTCATAAAAAACACAGGATGTGGGTTTCCCATGAACTTTGATTGATCACCAATGGTAGGATGCCTGATTTTTGGTTGGTTCATAATATACTCAACAAATGACACTCAAGGTACTTGAGAGAAACCAGTAAATAATCGTGCACTCCATGGAAGAGGTAGCCAAACCCACATAGAGAGCTCCACACAACATACTGAGTTTTATTCCAGAAGTCTCCTTAGTATTATTTTTTGCTTTTGATCTTAAAAATATACATGAGAAAATGATATGAGGAAGTGAGAACCATATTGGCCTGCATTTGCATTCCTGGACCTTGAGTTTTTTACCAGTCAGCTGCAGTTGAGATAGTCCCACATTTCTCATACTTAATAGTAAAATGTTCTGTCAGGGCAAAAGCATTGCTTTTTGTTTTATTTATCCTCTACCTGAACATCTTGCAGATTGTTGGGGGAATGTCAGCAGATCAGAGAAAGGTTCTTCTCTTCTTTTGGACCTCGGTGAAGTATCTACCTGTTGAGGGTTTCCGTGGTTTGGCCTCGCGACTTTACATTTACAAGTCCACAGAACCACATGATCACCTTCCTTCATCTCATACTTGCTTTTACCGGTTGTGTTTCCCACCTTATCCCTCCATGGCTATCATGCAAGATCGCCTCCGCGTCATCACCCAAGAACATGTTGGATGCAGTTTTGGCACTTGGTAATGCATTGGGTGCATTCACTTTCAGGGTAAACAAGGGTTCTTACTGCACATAGAAAAGATTTCATCTCAGCTTGTACAGATAGGTTTATGCTGTCAGCTCCATTAGACTATGTAAGAAAGTCTCGTAGTTAATTTATGTTTCCTCCAGGAAAGTTGCGATGTCATTGCTCTTTTTGTCAGACAGTTAATATAGGTATAGCGTAAATAATGCTGCTGGGGGCTAGAAGGAAGAAAATTTCTATGCTCCCAGATGGACTTCCTTCATCAGTAACAGTAGCTGATTTTCTTGTCATGTAAGTACACAGATTATGCAATGACATCCAAATTCATAGAAAGGTTATTATTCTCACTTCTCTCGTTTGCACGTCCAAAATTATTGAATGATTCAACTGTCTCATTGAAAAAATGTACGTACTTTATTTTGCTGGTCAGTATATTATTATCATCTAATGCTTGATTATCTTTGTATTTGGCTATGTTCATGTCTAATTAGGGTTCTGTTTTGCTAATACAGCATGGCTCTTGTTACGACAAGATTCTCCATGTTTCGCAAATTATTAGGTCATCAGATAAGTTATGTTCATCATGTGAAGGAACATGATGAAACAACCTTTTTCCCTGAAAGTCATTACAATCTTACGTTGTCCTTTGCATTTGTCTTATGACCAGGCACTGGATCAAATTTCTTGCCTGTTTCTGTATGAATCTTCTTGCCTGTATCTGTATGAATCTTGTTACGGATTATCGAGTCATTTGGAGTTGGTCTTTGATATGTTGTTTCAAAGTATTGAGCTGCATGATGAAAAGCTTATTCTACAGGAGTTACATTGATAGATATTTGTTTCATTGTTCTGGCACTAAGCTGTTGTCACCATTCATAGATGGACCTGAGACACCTGACATTACATATCTTTCCATTGGAAAATAGACCACTGTAAACTTGTCTTAGCCTCCAAGACTCAAGATCACACGTAACCAAGATTTGTGGCGTAGCTATTTTGCCATGTTGATAAGCAATTTAAAAGTCTGGAAGGTTTAATTGCGAAATTATTTCTGTGCTTGAAAAAATGAGATATTTCATCAAAATCACACTGTTTGATGTAATGGTAGTGGTAAACCTGTGGCAGTCCTTTTTTATTTGTGTGGGTTCCAAAAGGAATTTCAATCCGTGCTATTGTATGATATCGTTTGGTGGTTTGCGGTTTGATTGTTTTCCATGTATATTAATTTAGCAATTTGATTTAATTTTTTTTTTTTGCGTGTTTTTTGGTTAGTAAAAAGCAGTTATAATTTTTTTTTCCAAACAAAAAGCATTTAGTACTAAATTACTAAATATAAAATCTTTAGTTATTGCAATGAGAATAAAGGGGAAATGTCCTTGTATATTTATTTAAAATGATAAAAATTTATTTCAAGATTAACATATATCAATTTATTTTATATCCCTAACTCACCAACTAAATATATTTCTAACCAAATGCAACATAAAAATCTCGTATCTCCCACTGCTAGTGAGCATACTATCAACCTGTATGTCCAACTCTTAATGTTTCCTATATGAATAGGATTGTGATATAGCCGTCTAGTAAAAAATTAAAGATTCTCAGCAGTTAATATATATTTATCATAATTAAATAAAAATTTATCGCAAATAAACAGACTTTGTAAATGATCTAGTAGATATTTTTATGACTTGGTGTGATCGATAGAGTTAGGTTTAAAAAGAGGTCCAATTACAATAAATTAGAATAGTGATTAAAAAAAATTATAACTTTTAATCGAACTATTAAATGAAATTTATGTTTTTACAAGAGATTCTCGAGACTTGATTCTAGAAGAGCACTTGCCGATCTATTCGCTACATGCAAATTCTCAAATTAGGCTTTAAAGATCATGTTTAATCTAGTTTTGTTATTTTTTTTTTGGACTTCATGATTTTAGCTATCTTTCATTTTTCATTTTAGGTTTCTAGTTTTTCAAGGTGACTTGTAAATTTTTTAGAAATGTAGAACTTATTAGATTAATATTTCAGAAATAAAATAAGATTTAAGTTTTATAACTCTATTCCAGCTAATTCTTTTTCTTTTGGTTCTCGCTACTTTCACCTGCATCAGATTGGATTTGACATGGCCTAGAAATCTATTATGTGCAAGTTGTTATTGCTGCAAGGATGATTAGCACCTGCCTTCATGATTTATGCGTTGGACTTTATACTAAAACCTTGGCAAGTCTTATTTCTCACAAAAAAACGAAGCATAGATAACTAGCAGCAGCAAGTGCTCATTTACTAAACATAAACATAGTAATATAATTTTTATTATCAAGCCTAGATAGAGATCACATATCACCACACCATTTCAAAACCAATAGAACTTATGGAAACCCACATACATTCAAATTAACCCCATGCCACCATGGGTCATGGCCCTTGCAATGGCAACCGTTCTTGCTGTGTGCTCTGGCCTGGGCTGGCAAGTTGTAATCTGATGTGTGTTCCAAGTGCTTAGTATCGACTCTATAGCTTCCATATCCCATGATCCCATCCAAAACCCTTTCTGTTACCATAATCATAAATCAATAAACAGAGAAATGAAACAAAACAGAAACCTGAGGACTTTGACAGTGAAACCTAGAAGAAAAACAAAGACCCCACCCCACTAGTATCAATCACTTCATAGAATCAATCTATTCACTCAGTAGTCTCCACAGGAACTTCTGCGGTGGTTGTCTCTGCAGCTGGTGTCTCAGCTGGCTTCTCTTCTTCTGCTGGCTTCTCTTCCTCAACAGGAGCCGGTGCTGCCTCCTCTTTAGTCTCTGCGACAACAGTCTCCTCAGCAGCAGTCTCCTCAGGCTTGTCCTCAGGAGTTTCTTCTGCTGCTGGGGCTGCAACCTCTTCAGGCTCAGTTTTTGCTGGTTCTTCTACAACCTCCTTGGTTTCAACCTCAACTGCAGGTTCAGCTTCAGGTTCTGCGGCTGGAGCATCAGCGGGTGCTGCTTCTGTTGGCTCTTCAGCTACTGGCTCAGAGGCAGGTGGTGCAGTTTCTGTTGTTGTCTCCTCAGTCTTGGTCACCTTAGGTACCTCGGTCTCAGGAACTGATGGAGCAGCTTCAACCTGCAACAAAAACCGTACTGATATTTATCCCAAGATGTATAACCATACAGAAGAAAACTACAAGGGTTTTTAGGATTCATATTTCCTTCTGTGTTACTTTCTCTTGAGAACAAAAGCTTGGAACATGAATACGGTTCTTGAAAAGATCATCAGGAAAAGAAAAAAAAGTGTCAATTGGCTTATGATTTTGTTGGTCTATCTCAAGAGGTAAAGTTGGTTGATCGGAACCAGAATTTTCAAATCTAGCTCAGAGAATAAGTTGATCTATCACTTGATCTAGATGCAGAAACATTTGATCATAAAAGAAGTAGGAGAAAAACTTCAGTAATCAGAAAGATACTATCGCTCAAAAGGACTCAACAACACGCACACGCACACGCACACGCACACGCACACGCGCACACTGCATGTGCCTCAAGGTGATCTAGCTACCACTTGTGCTAGATCAAGAAATGGGTTGTAATGATAGACTAAGAGGCTTGAAGATTTGTGCTTATAGGCAAAAAAAATATTGATTTTAGCAGAAATATTTACCTCAACAGTGGCCATTTTGGAAAGCAAAGAGGGAACGATCTGGATTCGGAGGAGGATAGAAAGAAATTAAGAAAGGAGGGTATAGACACAAATTAGGATGCTTGTGAGCTAGTGAAGTGGAGAGATGATCAATGCGAGAGCTATTTATAGAGGAGAGAAATGCATAGATTATTTAAAGAATGAGAGCATGAGATCACAGGGAGCATGCTCACTTGGAGAATCTTTCAACAATTGACACCTCATATTGCTGACAAGACACCTTAGCATGTCTTGCTAGTTGTAAATATGTTATTTCTTTTTTCATATAAAGTATGATTGAGATTAGATTTTTTATATGATTTTAAATGATGGAATTGACAAATACTTAAAATCAAATATGAATTGGCAATCCAAATGGTGGAGGCCATTTCATATATCAGCACCATACCTTTCTTTTGAGTGGGTTCCCTTGTGTTCTTATTTTCTAGGAGGGCATAATGTAGGTTAATTACTGCCTAGATCATGTAATGCATTCATGTTTTGTATAGGAGTTCTATTGGATTTTCTGTTAATTTGAACTAGCCTAACCTTGCCCTTTTTATTTTTTTCATAGAATGGTTCCTCTTTTTGAATCGAATTAAGCATGTTGGTCATGATGATATTTGTTTTCAGGAGAATTCATTTTGTTCTTTTATTAGTTAAGAAGAGATATTTCTATTTTGAACAAGTTTGTTTTAGCGTTTTGAATGCAACTTTTTTTAATTTGATTTTTTTAATTATTTTTTTGATATTTTCAGATCGTTTTAATATGCTGATGTCAATAATAATAATAATAAAAATATTATTTTGATGAATTTACAAGTGAAAATCACTTTAAAACACAACCGCTATCAATCGCAATGTCAAACACACTTTCATACACTAGATCAACATAAAAGATATATTCTTAAAATGTTCGATAATATACTTAAAATGTTGGATAGTAGACTTAGTTTTAGTTAACATATAAGTTAGTCTAAAAATATACTTACCATCAAACAAAAAATTTAAAAATATATATCTAAAAGTATATGAAAATCAAATTCCCTCATTATTTTTTTTATAATGAAAATAGGGTGCAAGAGGTAACCAAGCCATTACAAAAAAAAAAAAAAACATTGTTCATTTAGATACAATTCATTGTGGATATAATAGTGTTTTTATTAAGTTTTATTCTTAAATTAAATAAAATTGATTGGTTGAATATCCTTTCTCTGTTTTTTTTTTTTTGCAACATTACTCTAGCAATCCATTGGGTTTTTTTTAATATCATCATGCACTTTTTTGTAATGAGATTTGGACCGTCTCAACAAGGTCTTTTGTTGATAGACATTATCCACAGTGGAATGACAATAAATCTCTAGTGATTTTTTTCTTCTCCTTTCAGGTATGGTATTAGCATCTTATTTATTTTAATTAATTACTACCAAATATTTTTGTATGATTCATCTATTATCTACTATTGTTTTCTATAGTTTAAATCAAGCTATTATATTATTTGATGTTATTGAATATAGTCAAGTTAATGACTTGTCTAAACATCTATATATATTATACATTAAAAAAATTGATAACTAAGCTCGCGTGCTCTCACCATTCTAATTAACCCTATAATTATTAAGATTATATACTAAAAGAATTGGTATATGATTTAGCTTTTGAAAAACCTAAAAGACAAATGGTGTTTCATGAATTAAGGCTTTCTTGAAACTGGTAGTCTTCATTATCATCAAAACCTGGAGTGGCGTACATGTCATGGCAAACACAATTTAATATGTTTTGACACAATCACATGCCAAGCAATATATTTGTGTGTACAAAATAATTTTGCCATATGAGAACATCAAGAGCCATCCAAGCAAGTTGAATGCAAATCTTGTCCATTATTGTTTTGTTTATTTTCAAAGATTCTAATTAAGTACAATCAAGAGACAAGTTTTACCCCTTTTTTTGTTTGTTTGCTTTAAATTTTTTGCACATATGATTTTTTTTTTATCAACATTTTTAAATATATCAAAAAAATTTGATCGAGATGTATATATATATATTGATTTAAACATGAATAACTTGTTTAAAATTTGATAGAATTTAATCTTGATATATATACCAAAATTAACTTAAAATACTTTCACCAATAAAATAAAATAAAAATAAAATTCACTATATAGATAAATTTTTTTCCATGTAATTTGTATTCTAATTAATTTTCTATATACAGAAACTAATGGTGCCCAACTTCTTTTTGAACCAATATCGAAAAATAAAATAAAATTGGTGGGAGCTTCGGTGCCTACTACACATATAATCATAGTAATAGGCTAAAGAAAGGCTAATTCATGGCACCTTTGGTGTATGTAAACAATAATGAAGGACTACTTTTCACTGCTGTGGTCAAATAATTTACTATTTTTAAGGTGTTTTTTTTTTTTTTTAGCTTTTCACTTTCTTTAAACCATAAAACAATTTCACATTGTAAGGATGGGCGTGGAGACAAGCAAAAGCCAACAATGGTGTCTAGGCCGGCGCCTTAAATGGGGCCTTCAATCACCAACTATGATGATTGTTATCAAATGACCTCTCTTGGATGGTCCCACCAGAAAAAAAAAATATTGAAACAATTTTGGTGTTATGGTTTTTTTTAATCCAATCTTTTGATGGTAATATTTTCATTGAAGTTTTTATATTGAAATTAAGTTTATGTTCTTAATTTGATTGAAATAAGTTATTCATGCTCTGAGATTAATAGGTTTATGATGATTTATTTATATACTATGATAAAGAATAATGTTTCGTCTCTCAGACCAGTAATTTAAAGATTTTATTTAAAATTAGATTGAATAGAAGTTTATTTGGTTAAATTTGATCAAATTTTAATTTTATCAAAATTTTGTTTAATTTATTAAAAAAATTTAAAATAATATCATTTCATTTATTTTTTATAAAGTTAAAACCACATTATTTTAGATTAATCTAAATCAATTCTAATTAATTCATTCAACTCATAACTTGAATCTTGAATTAATTCATAAACAACCATGTTTAATAACTTTGCAAAATAGGATACTTTAAATAGATTCACGAAGAAAGTCATATATATATATACTATGGTGACTAAAAGAAAGTACCATGGACCATGGTTTTACTTTTTCCTCGATTGATCTATATATAAATGTGTTGATAAATAGCTTTGGGAACCGACCTTTCTAAAGATGGAGCTTTAGGTGGGCCAACGTGTAGATGCTTTCCAGGTAGGGCTCTCGTGGTGTTGGGACCCACTTTCAGCCGTCTGATTTGCCACGCTTGATCGCAGTCACTGATCTGATCACGTCTTTTCAAAATATAGATTTTTCTCAACACCAAGCACCCCCAAATCATATAATTCCAAACCACCCCTCCTCAATTCTCAAAAACCTAAAAATAAAAAGCCATTCTACATGTATTTGCCACTATATCCATGTCTTGCAAATATTGCAATTTGTTTTTGTAAAAAGATTTTAGTTTAGTATCATCTATGATCTTCACGTTATGGAAGTTGGAAAAAATATTTTTTTCATAAATTCAATATGGACATGTATAATCTATTGCTTTTATTAGCATTAAAAGCAGAAAATATGTACATATAAAAAACAAAAACATAATTGATTAAAAAGATTGAGATACAGATCTAAAATAAATATTTTTGTGATAATTTTGGAGTAAATTTATAAAAAAAAAAATACTTTTTTTAATTTTAATTATAATATACACATTCCAGTTGACTGGGCTTAATTCTAATTCTTTTGTTTCAAAACAAAAATATTCATAGGACGGTTCGTTCTGTTCAAATATTCACGACCAAGAAATATTAGATTTTTTTTCCAGATAAATTCTAAAAAAAAAAAAAAAAAAAGTTGGAATGTCAACAAACATCTATTATTGAATTCACCTTATTTGATAGTACCCATTTTATTTTGGATCTATAAACAATAATAAAATAGTATTCGAATAGTTAAAAATAAAATAATATATATTTAAAATAACTTAAATGACATTCAAAATTTAAAACAAGAGAAGGAAAAGGTAAATTTTGAAACAAGAAATAAATTAAAACTCTCACATCTTAATAGAAATTCATATCCATGGTGATCAAGAAGCTTAAAAAACTTTGGTAATTTAAAGAGACGACTTTTGTGGTTAAAAGACCATAAAAGTTGGTGTTAACGAATATGTTAGTCTCATGTAAATGCAAGAAAGAAATGATGACAGACAGACATATATATTTGCAGCTTGAAAAGTGTCATTATGAGATTTTGCATGACAATTCATCATCTTGTACCCTATGGAGGAGCTGCCATTAAACCACAATGTCTATTGTTGGACACCACTCCTATTATAATATTATAATAATTATTATTATTTTTTAAAAATATTTTTTATTTAGAAATATATTTAAATAATATTTTTTAAAAAAAAATTATTTTTAATTTTAATACATTAAAATAATTTAAAAATATATAAAATTAATTTTAAATAAAAAACCTCAAAAGCTTGAAAATACACGGCAAGCAACGCATTTCAAACTAGCTCTATATGTATTATATAGTATTATTATAGATCCAAGATTGATGTTGGTCATGCATGTATTTTTCTTTATTACTTGCTATGTATATTTAAGTTTAATAATTTTCTTTAACTCGTGACATTAGAGAATATTGTTTAGAAGTGGATTTTTCATCAAGTAAATCATTGATGTATTCTACTGTTATTTTATTACATGAATCTAAAATGATATATTTTCTAGATTTTTTAAAAGAAAAAGAAAAGCAAAGTCATTTTTTTTAAATATAAATTAGGTTTTAAAAAAATTATAAATTTATTTTTTGATCCATCAAATTTGACGAGGTTAGTTCTATTTAAAACTCAACTGGGTTAGGTCTAAAGCCAAGCATATGAGTGAATTGATTCGCCAAGTTTAATAACATTATTGTTGAACGTAAGAGAAATTAAATTATAGTATAGTATACAATAAGAGGAGGGTTGCATTTCCCATGTACATGTACACACTGTAAAGTGAGAAAAGAAAAGTTGATGGAAAGATGGGAGGATGATAGGTATCCTGAAAATG
Organism: Populus davidiana; assembly: GCA_030145905.1. Lineage (NCBI taxonomy): Eukaryota > Viridiplantae > Streptophyta > Magnoliopsida > Malpighiales > Salicaceae > Populus > Populus davidiana. The sequence continues at coordinate 20,010,949 of CM057794.1, read as the reverse complement.
GGACCCCATGAGATTTTGAGCCGTTAACCATTCTTTCAACAAATAGAACATGCATGTCACTTGGATCTTTTTTACATATTATTCCCTTAATATTATGAAGTTAACTATCATAATAAATTTTAAGTGATTTTAAGTTTGTGACATTTAAATTAATAATTTTGTAAAAATAAATACAGAATCTGACTAATTAAATTATATCCTTTAAAGTTACAACAACTTTAAATTTTTTAATATTATAAAATAGATAAATAGCTTCTTGTTCTTCATGTAATATTGTAATTACATGGGCATCCTAATGGACATGCATTGTATAATATATAAAAAATAAATATAAAAAGAATAATAACATGTTTAATTGAAGAGATATTCATGAAGATATTAAGTAAATTTTTTCAGCAAATTTAAAGTGGATTTTTATATTTTTAAACCAGAAATACAGAAAAATATGTTTTTTTTATTCTCATAATATCTGTGTCAGTAATCTAACTGGATTTTTGATAGATAGACCAATAATATTAATATCCTTAAACTATAATTCCCTCCCTTTAAATTGCTTTCCTTTGCATGTGTTCGCCATTAAGGCCAGGCAAGCCTGGCATTGATTAGAGAGAGAGAGAGAGAGAGAGTTTCAATAGTATATTGGGTCTTTATCTGCTATAATTATCTTTTGTTTTTTTGGCTGCTAAGATTCCAATTAGGTTGGTATAAGCAATTTTCAAACAGACTTTCAATGCCATATCAGGAAACTTTCTATCAGGTACTTGTACGCATGACACAAGCGTACAACTCTTCCAAGCACGCACTATATAGGAAGCTAACGAGTCAAGAAGCAGCTTCTTCTGGACACAGTTTTTTTTTTTTTTTAAAAAAAAAAAGTTTAGAGACTTACAGTTCTTCCTTCTCTCATGATTCAACAAATCTTGTAGGCAGCGTCTGATTATTGTTTGGGATTAAAAAAAAAAAAAAACAGAGATAACATGTTTCTCGAGAAGAAAACTCCAAAATTATAATAAAAATATATTTATTTTTGTCTATGTTTCTTGTTATGAAATAGCAACCAAAACGTAACTCGATGAATCAAAAGATAAGAGCACAGTAATGAACTAAATAATTGCTCCAGTGAATGGAACGTCCAGCTTGAGAGGGACCTCCATTTCGAGAGTGGCCCATGGATTGCTTTACGCTGCTAAATTCTCTGCTATAACTTGGCAATCTACCTGGTCAGCAGCTAAAGTGTTAATAACATAGCAGGATGGCTCCGACAGGACACATCAAAGGAAGGTTTCAATTAGCACAAGTTTCCACATTAAAAGTTACGTAGGTTTCCACCAATGTTGAATGTCTGCTTAGCTGAATCTGTCTAGCTTTTGAATCGTTTAAAGTTCCCACCATATATGATGACTATCAAGTAATATACACTAAACCCTCGAGAAAAAAAGAAAGAAAAACATCGGATTGCTCAGCCCACTAGATAAAGGCGTTGTTGGTTAGTCCAATCGCAGAAAAAAGATGGAAAAGATACAAAGATTAAGCATTGCCTAAAAAATTGAGCGTCATCACAATACTAGTAATTGATTTGATTGCATGCCATTATATATGCTGCAAATGCTCTTGGCTAGCATGCTGAAAGACTGGCGTCGCGCAATTTTACAGGGAAAGCATGTTGTTACCACCAGCAGTGTGCAAAATTTCTCCAATGGTTATGATAAAAACTAGTATTCAATCTAAATACCACAATGATGATTCACTGGCTCTTATAATTGTTAGAACTCTTGCCAACATGCAGCCACTGAGTGAGCAAAATTCCAGTAAGAATCCATGAAATAACAGGGGAGCCTCGTCGAGCAGAAACTCGTGTGGCAGCTGACTCCTGTTGACAATGTTCAGCTGATAAGTTTTTTCAACGCTGCTTCAGCCCGCTGCTCAAATTTTGGTAGGGCCCATTCATGCTGAATTATGTCAAGGCCGTCTTTCTCAGCACTCAAGTTCTGAGGAGAACGCAAATAGACAAGATTACAAGTCAATAGTTTTTGCTCAACATTATAAATACAAATGGCATTTATCGAGTTAAGAACATGAAAGAGAAGTTATACAGTCCTAAATTCTCTCTATTAGCACATCTCATCCTGCAACCATACATTAACTGATTACAAAGCAAGGCCAGTGAACATCCTGCCAAATAAATTTAATTTTTATCTTATAAAGTACAAATCAGCCCCAACAATTCCAATCCCTTTGGAAAATGTAATGCTATATTCACACCTTTCCAGATTTGCCATTCCTGGTCTAAATTTCAACTAGCAAAAACAGGGTCAACTGTCTGTCAGGGTACCATTGGAAAGATTCTCACCAGTTACAAATCAAACCCCTAAACGTGCAAGAGACATTTCTAAAGTAGAGAAGAAAAGCAAGCCAATGCTGCTCAGAAAAGCTAGTTAGTAATTATGTTGACATGCTTAGCAAATTTAAAACGAATTAAAGTAAGCTTCATGAAAAGCCCCACATGCCTAATCATGTATACCTATGACCCAAACTTAGAAGTAGCGTAACAGCTGCCACATGAAGAGCAAAAGATTGACCAGGGCAGCAAAATGATGGCAGCAGCCAAAAGAGAGGCTAGCCAAATAGTGGACCTCATATTATTATTAAGTTGCCAGACATGCATTAATCCACAGCTGACCAAAGCCAACCTAACATGGCAAACCTAGGACCAGTACTGAGTAAATTAAGCAGGCCAGAGGCAACCTCTAGGCTGTCATCTCTATTACTCACTGACTTAAAGATTCCTACCTGCAATATTCCTCTTTACAATCCATCAATCAAATCAGTCTAATTACAGCCCACTAGTGCCAGCAAAGAGCTTTATTATTTTAAGGAACATTTAATAACAAAACGAGCTCTATAGACCACTAATCTCTTGGTAGATGAAATTTACATATTTATCACAAAATATGAGTCAATTTCAAGTGCCTGTTGAAACCTTTAAATAGACACAGTATACTCTTTGTTTATCAACAACTTCTGAAATATAACAGGGGGTTCATAGCTAATTCTATTATAAAGAAATCTAAGAACCGATATCAATGATAGGACTTCCTGTGCCCCCAAACCATTTGATAAAATAGGGGTTCATAGAAATCTAAATATTGGCTTTTCCCAGAAGGGAAAAACATAAGGAGAAAAAAGGCAAGCTGCATAACAGACAGTTTAGCTAACTGGAACACAAAAACACTCAATACAATTTCTTTTACTCATTGGAATAATAAGACTTACATGCAGTAGTTAAGATGGTCAAACTAGCATTTCAAACAGGACAGCTTGATTCAACTCTCAACCATATATCTATCAGATCTGAGGTGCTAGTAAAACCACTGAATCTAAAGATTTTGTGCATGACAGAATTATAAAGATGTATCATTCCTTTGATTCTTTCTATACAGTGATAGCAGCACAATTAAATAAACAGTTGCTACTTAACTAAAAAGCTGTGGTGTCCCAGTGGCAGGGGCACAACCTTGGCTCAAAGTTAGATTTAGGACAGTAAAATAGAAACCAGCAAATCAACATACAAAGGGATTTCTTTGACTAATAACAGTCATATTGCAATTGATGTATCAAGGAAGTTATTAACAACTAAATCCGTTCAAGAAGATCATTTGCATCAGTTTAAATTCTTCAAGCTAAAATGCTCAATAGAGAACCAGTTAAGTTTGTACCTTTGTTGGATCCATACCAAAACCACTCATTTGCATCATACGCTGTGTATCATCCATGGCTGCATTATAAATATCATATTTGAGCATCTACAGAGAGTAAATACAGAAATCCTAAGAATGCAAAACTCTAATCCATGCTTCTAGATTCTTCCACCAACGATTTTGCAAGAGAAGCGAGCAGCATGCAGATTCTCAGTCAAAATAGATATAACCATGAAAATTTATAAAACACTAACCATTTTCTTCACCCAGAATGAGACTAAATAAACCCCTTAATCCAAACAAATTAAGGAAATACCTGCAAAAGAAAGTGATTGTGGATAATTAGAGTTATTAAACTAGGCAAATGTCCAGAAATTCTCTAGAAAAAGCCTTTCAGCAGTTCTTTTGAAGTACAACTTCTGATTCATAAATGCAGACATACCATGACCGACTGCTGACATAGCTAACATCCACGGTGCTCAAATCAATCCCATTTTGCAACATTGATCTGAATCTTTGAGTCAGTGGAAACGGTATCTTGGCTGCAGGGAATAAGAGATTATTAACAAAGTCGTAAAGATCAAATCGAGTACAAATTATCGAAAAAGGTTATATATTATCTATATAAGTATTAAACGTACAGATAAGCCATAGTAAGGTATCAAGGACATAAAAACAAAGTTTAAAAATCAAATAGCTAAAAACAGTGAAAAAAAGAAAGAAAGAAAACTAACCTGCAACAAATCCAGAGAAGAAAAAGTTGACCCATGCAAAGGTAAGGGTCTGGCCGGCAGGAAAAAATAAGAAACCACCAAGTCAATTATCTTGTTTGAATAGACATGTCAGAGAACGACAAAAAGCTGTTGAACAGTTAATACCTGGGGTATAATCATAGAAAGGTTTTTCTTCATCATATCCATGGCCATATTTGGGTCGGAGAACATTTGTGCTTGTGGATTTTGACCTTGGCCCTTAGGAACATGCAATAATCCATTTTCCTAATAAAAAAGAATAAACTTTAAATTTAGCATCTGACCATCTAAAAATGAAAACTTCAAGCTAGCATCAGGCTTATGCACCCTAAGTAAAGCTCCAAATATCAAAACTGAGGAGCGCAAACAAAGTATGGCAACCTGGCATATATCCAAAACCCATCTAACTCCTTATAAAAATCAATATGAATCATGTCAAAACTATTTGGGAATTTAAGAAAATATATTTCAAGTTTACCATCAATCAGAATTTCAGCTTCAACCAACTTTAAGAAATACACCACAACTAACCACAGAATCCACTGGATCTCAAATATCTTTTACAATTACACTAGCACAAAATTAGCCACAAAGCATAACCAATTTAGATACTTCCACAAATAATAAACAAATCCAACATTCAATCACCCAAAATCAAACAAGCCAAAACCAATAAAAATAAATCAAAACCTCATTGCTAAAATAAGCCCTTCGTGCTCGAAAAGACTTGGAAGGTATAAAGTTAGCTCCAGCTCGCAAGTTCCTAGCTCTTATAACAACTTGCCTGCAACAAAATCACAAAAAGAAACAAACTTTAACACTAATCAAGATTTTCGTTGTTTTTCAATAACGTACAAAAATAAATCGCCGAAACCATAAAAAATCACAAAAATAAACAGAATTAAGCACTAAACAAAGAATTCATGACATGGGTTTTCAATAACAAGAAAAATACACCAAAACCATCACAAAAAACAATATAAATCCCAAAAAGAGACAAACTTTAGCACTTAACAGAGATTCTGCGACCTGGGTTTTTGATAGCTTACCCTTCTCTAACAACTTTAGCATCTGGGTTTTGCTGAGATCGCATAAGCTTTGAAACAAAGTAACGAAGAATTCCAATAAGAATCATCACCACTGTTAATGGGATCAACACCCAATCTCTTATAGCTGTGTCTAACACTAGATCTTCTGCCATTGATTTGTTGATTGGACCACACCAAGACCAGAAACAAAAATTTGATCTTTAGAGTGATTAATGTTGTCTTTGTCCTTTGGTTCTGGTCTCTGTGTATTTATCAGTTTGGTTTTTATCGCAGGTTAAGGGGTGTGAGTGTCTTTGTGGGAATAGATTCGTGGTATTTCTGTCTTTCACCATAGTTGAGATGTTAAAACGCAGAGTTTTCAGTTTTGATTAGATGACAAATTATAAGTTGACACGTGTATAGTTTCAGGTGTGTTTAGTTACCGAAAACATTTTATTTATTTTTTCTTTTACTTTTTTTTTTAATTTCTATTTTTCAATGAAAATTAGAAAACAAATTCATTTGTTAAAAATAAAGATAAATTTTTCACTTATAAAATAATACATTAAAACTACAATTATTTTTCATATAAAATCAAATTCACGTGACTTTTTTCTATAATTTTTTTTATCTTAGTATATGGCTTTTATGATAAGATCAAGGCTAAGGATAAAGAAGTTAAAAGGCTTTATAAAACTATTCTTCTAATCGCCTTAGATTTCTTTTCGAAGATAGAACTTTCACTGTTAGTTTTTTCATCAAATCAGAAAACCATTACTGTTTTCATCTTTCAGCTTGCATTCTGCTTTTCATCTTTAAAAAAAAAAAATTATTTGACTTACATTCTACATAAAAATTATAGTTTTAGATGTATAGATGATTTTGGGCTTTTGAATGGCATTATTTCACTACCTGAAACTTAAGATATGCTCGTTTGAATATATAGTTTAAAAACAGAGAATTTTGCTGCAAGTAAAATATCAGTCCGGTTTTGCAGGTCTAATTAAAGGTTTAAACAAACTCGAATTTTTAGCCATGATCCTTTTTAGAAAGCTTAATATGTGTATTTTAACTTCATTCAACTACCGTTCACATTCTGAAATTAAAACTTGATGAAAAAGTTGTCACAATAAGTAAGGTTCAAAATATAAAATGCAGAAATTCTTATTTTTTAGCAATTAATTCACAAAGTCTTTTAGTCATGCCAAACTTATAAAAATAACTTCTAGTAAGCTCAATTAAGCTTGAAAATTAAAAAAAAAACATAGTGTAAAAGTAATAAAAACATATATATATATATATAAGCCTTTCTTATAAAAGAGAATTGTTTTTTTCTCTTATATGATATTGACTTAATCATTGGAGAGTTTCCAAACTCAAATAAAAGGATCTTTTTCAGGTGTTTGAGCATAATCCATTAGCCATTTAATCAAGAAAAGATAGATCAGATTGCTAGAATTAATAGATTAATAATCTTATCCTAGGTCTTAGCTTGGCCTTCAAACTCATGGAATAAAATCAAATTTCATCATTGGTGCTGTTTATAGGAACATGATAAAAAAAAAAAAAAAGAGTCATCCATCTCTTCTTCAAGAGCCAGGCCATTATCATTCCTAATTACCATTAGATTTGGAGTCTTGAAGTTTTGTAAGATTTTTAACAAATACCAGCAAGAAGTTGGTTCAAATCGTGTAATTTTAGGTGTTATTATAAACCAGTGGCTTCATTGCCATTATCATCTCTAATTACTATTAGAATTGGAACTTTGAGGTTTTGAAAAGACTTAAATGGATACTAACATAGTATTGTTTCAATCCGTGTAACTTCAAGAGTTATTGCTAACCAAAGACTTCAAATAAATTTGCAGACTTGATAGGGTAAATAATCCCTAAATAGGGAGGATACCTTCTCTTTTATTAGTCATATTTTCACAATAACTGAATGAACTATTTTTATTTAAAAAGAATCCTTTTGATGATTGCACATACAACTTTTATCATCTCTATGAAAATCAAATATGATTCTTAGGATTTTTAATAAGTTTGCAGACTTGATAGGGTAAATGATCCTTAAATAGGGGGGATACCTTCTCTTTTATTAATTATATTTTCACAATAACCGGATGAACTATATTTATTTAGAAAGAATCCTTTTGATGATTGCCCGGACAACATTCAACATCTCTATGAAAACCTAGTATGATGCTTACCATTGCATTAACAACCAATGAAAAGCATCCCGAACGAGCACATAAGGTTGTTACTTGTAGTGCCTCATACCATCCTTGTCAAATATGTAGGGGTTCTTGAGAACACATCAATGATATCAAAGTACTAGAAGCTAGTATTGTGACTTGTAAAAGCAATGATATACCAACCAAACAAGATGATTACATATAATGAAAGAAAGCAGGTAATGCTAACAAGGTGTAAGTAGCAAGGCGCAAGTCAAGTGGCATAAACGAGTGGGGGTAAGTGGGCGGTTCAAGTCCAAGAAAGTGGAACTTAAAATGTTGTAAATCTGAAAAGTGGAGATAAAGCTTTGGAAGATAATTTTGAAGTTTAGCTAAGAAAGCCAAGAACGATCCAAAGTCCCTAAAAAATTTTAAAGGCATGAAAAACTCTAAAAATTGATATGAGTTCTCTATAGTTTAGGATTGTAATTTTTAAGGCATGAAAACCTCTAGATTTCTACCTTTTGCTATATGCTGTTGAATATTAAACTCAATCCAGAAGCTCCCAGAACGTCAAGGAAGGCAACCAGCCACCAGCCACCAGTCGCCGACCAGCCACCAGCCGCAGCCGCCAGCCGCCTTCACACCTAGAAAGTTGAATTTTCTTGTTTTGATTTCGTGTATAAATAGAGTGCCCAGCTTCTGTTTATTTGTGTGGAGAGAATTGAGTGAAACACTAGAAAGAGAATAGAGAGAGAGAGGGTGTGTTTAAGCTTTTGTGTTAAGTTATTGTAAGCTTTGGATTTTGTAATAAAACCTTGTGTTTTATCCCCTCTGAGTGTTTCAAAGCCACCACCAGTGGTTTCTCCCACCATTGGTATCAGAGCCCCGTTCGTCGGAAAACAGAAGAGTTTTGGGGTATATCCGAATTTTCAAAGTTGTCAAAAACAAGTTTTGATTATTCCACAGTGTAGAGCTCATTAAGACGAGCTCACTAGTGCAAGAATCAGCTTCATCGGAGACGGAGGTAGCCCACACGCGCCGCCTGAAGATTTTGCCCAGATCGCCCACGCGCGCTAGAGGTTGAAGACGAGTGCCGTCCACGCGCGCCATATTTGAGCCGCGCCGAGGCCCTTAAGCCGATACCTAGCCGAGTCCAGCCGAGCCATAAGCCGAGCCGTACTCCCGCCAAGCCGAGTCGTCATCAAAGCCGCAGCCGAGCCGACAGAATATTCCTGGTTCAACCCAGCGAACCGCCCGCCGTACAGAATTGGTTTTGTGACCGGTTCAACCATTTTCTAACACGATTTCAATAAAGTCAGACCGGTTCCCTACTATTTGGACCATTCCGGATCGATCTACAGTGTCCGTTTGGCCAAATTCAGCTCCTAGAAAGGTGATATAGTCATTCAAAGAGCAAAATGACTACAGAAGGTACACATACACTCATCCCGAAGCTGACCAAAGACAACTATGATAGTTGGTGCATCAGATTGAAGGCATTCCTTGGGTCACAAAAGTGTTTGGATATTGTACAAACTAGTTACGATGAACCAGAGTCCAAAGAAAGAGAAGATGCTTTACAAGAGGCACAGAAGCAAGCCCTGAAAGTCAACAGAAAGAAGGACAACAAAGCAAAGACCATCATCTACCAAGGTCTTGATGAAGATACATTCGAGATCATAGCTTTCGCTGAAACATCACATGACATATGGGAGGCTCTCCAACAAAAGTACAAAGGTGCTGACAGAATCAAGAAGATTCGTCTTCAATCTTTGCGAGGAGAATTTGAATTATTGCAGATGAAGTCCTCAGAGTCTATTTCTGATTATCACACAAGGATTATGGTGATAGTCAACCAAATGAGGAGAAATGGAGAAGCCCTCATCGATTCTCGAATTACGGAGAAAATTTTGAGATCCCTAGATCCAAAATTTGATTTTGTTGTTGTCGCAATTGAAGAGTCCAAAGAAGTGGACAAGTTGACAGTGGATGAACTTATGAGTTCTTTGCAAGCTCATGAGCAGAAGATAGTAAAGCGAAATGAAGATAAGGCCATCGAACATGCCTTACAAGCAAAGCTGTCTCTCAAGGACAAATATGAGCAAGGGGAGACTTCAACAAGTGGCTACACCACTCAAGGAGGAAGTCAACAATCCAGAGGAGGATTCCAGCAATTCCAAGGAAGAGGTTCTTGGAATACAAGCTTCAGAGGAAGAGGTGGTAGAAGCACCACCAGAGGAGGTCGAGGACAACATGCATTCACTCCTAGAGGAAGAGGAGGCGGTTACAATAACCGTGACAAGAGGAATATCCAATGTTATAGTTGCAATCAATTTGGGCACTATAGCACTGAATGCCGATGGAAAGCTCCATTGGAGATACGTGAGCAAGCCAACTATGCAGAGAAGGATGACAGAGAAGCATCTGCATTTCTTGTCCAACAAGAACTTGGCGAGAAACAGGAAAATATATGGTATCTAGATACTGGAGCCAGCAATCACATGTGTGGCTACCGAGAGTTATTTGGTGATCTAGATGAGACCAAGCAAGGTCTAGTTACTTTTGGAGATACCACAAAGGTTCCATTCAAAGGTAAAGGCAGCATCCTAGTCAAGTTGAAGAATGACGATTCCAGCTACATCGCTAATGTCTATTATGTCCCAGCCATAAAGCAGAACCTAATAAGCTTAGGTCAACTTTTGGAGAGAGGATATATTTTTTACTCAAAGAATTGTCATCTGGCAATTAGAGACAACAATGGGAGATTAATGGCCTACGTGAAAATGTCCAAGAATAAGATGTTTCCTTTGAACATCCATTATGATGCAACAAGGTGTTTGAGTGCCATCACCAACAGTGAAGAATGGTTTTGGCACCTGAGGCTTGGACATCTGAATTTCACAAGTCTGAAGATGCTAGCAAGCAAGAAGATGGTCAAAGGTTTGCCTCACATTGATCATCCAGATGAAGTCTGTGAGAGTTGTGTCCTCAACAAACATCACAGATCCAGTTTTGCCAAAGAAGTCAACTGGAGAGCAAAGAGGCCACTGGAGTTAGTGCATACAGATGTGTGTGGCCCAATAACGCCTATGTCGACTGGACAAAATAGGTACTTCCTCACTTTTACTGATGATTTTAGTAGAAAGACATGGATATACTTTCTGAAGAGGAAGCCAGAAGTATTCAATTGTTTTAAAGATTTTAAAGCAATTGTGGAGAAGCAAACTGGTTATACGATCAGAACAGTGAGATCTGATCAAGGTGGAGAATATACAGCCAATGACTTTGAAGCCTTTTGTACACAACAAGGCATCAGACATCAGATAACGCCAGCTTATACACCACAGCTAAATGGTGTAGCAGAAAGGAAGAATCGCACGATTCTTGACATGGCAAGAAGTCTGCTTAAAGCAAAGAAGTTGCCCAAGCAATACTGGGCTGAAGCTGTATCATGTGCAGTGTATCTACTGAATCGCTGCCCAACCAGAAGTTTGCAAGGTGTTACTCCAGAAGAAGCATGGAGTGGTCACAAACCAAGTGTTACTCATCTACGGGTCTTTGGTTGTGTGGCATATGCAAAGATCTCAGATGCAAGAAGGAGAAAGCTTGATGATAAAAGCGAGAAATGCATCTTTGTCGGATATGGTGAAAGAAGGATGGGATACAGGCTGTATAATCCCATCACGAAGAAGGTGATTATAAGTAGAGATGTTATCTTTGAAGAAGATAAATCTTGGGAATGGAATGGTGATCAAGAAGCAGTCAAATGGATCAATCTTGATTTGATCCTTGAAGGTGAAGAAGTACCAACAGTACTTGTCGAAGAACCAATTGTGCCAGCAGCTGATCCACAAAGTCCGGTACATAGATTCCCTGTATTCAACAGGAGGAACACACCAGGAGCATCATCATCAACACCACCATCAGCATCCTCATCAAAAGGACCAATAAGGATGAGGAATCTTGAAGAGTTGTACGATACCACTCAGGTCATGAAAGATACAACTTTGTTTTGTTTCTTTGCAGATAGTGACCCATTAAGCTTCAATGAAGCTGTCACAGAAGAGAAATGGATAACAACAATGGATGAAGAAATACATGCCATTGAGAAGAATGACACCTGGAAGCTGACTTATCTGCCAGAAAACAAGAAAGCAATAGGTGTCAAATGGGTCTACAAGACAAAGAAGAATGCAAAAGGAGATGTGCAAAGATACAAAGCCAGATTAGTGGCTAAAGGCTACAAACAGAGAGAAGGCATTGACTATGGAGAAGTATTTGCTCCAGTAGCCCGACTAGAGACAATCAGACTGATGATCTCACTAGCTGCACAACATAGATGGAAGATCTATCAACTTGATGTGAAGTCAGCATTTCTGAATGGCTTCCTAGAAGAAGAGATCTATGTTGAACAACCACTTGGATACATTTGTTGTAACCCATTTTTGGGTACCCACAAAAAAAATAATAAATACAAAAAAAAAAAAACAGAGAAAGCTCAAAACGGTGCCGTTTTGAAACGGCACCATCGTCTTCTTCCCCTGGACGCGCAGAGAACAGGGGAGAAGAATTTTTTTTTTCTTCTCTTTTTGCCTACTTTCTTTCCCGGCTTTGGCGCAATAAGACGCCCACAATTCACCCACTTTCCTGGCGTTGTTATCCGTTGAAGGTAGTGGAGGGGGCGGCCAACAGTAGCCGCCCCAACACGTTCTCCCTCCCCTGTTTTCCTATAAATACAGGGGAGGGCTGCTGAAAAAAAAGAGAGAAAAAACCGAGAGAGAGGAGAAGAGAGGGAGAAGACCGAGAGAAGAGAGGAGAGAAGAGAAAGGAAGAAGCAGAGAAGAAAACAGAAAAAATACAGAGGAGAGAGAGAGAGAAGGAAAACCGCCGGCCACCGCGAACCGCCGCCGCCACCACCCTGCCGCATCAGCTGCTGTCAGCATCACCACCGCTCCAAGTAGCCTTTCCCGTCGTTTTTTTTTTGTTCAGCTTCATCTGCATGCAGAACGTTTACGTTCTGCAGTAGATGAAGATTAATTAGCGAGTTACTGTGCTGCTATGCACAGTAACTCGCTAATTAATTCACGGGTGACTGTGTGCACAGTAGCCCGGTTACTGTGCATGCGCACAGTTACCCGCAGATTAATTCTCTGGTACTGTACACACAGTAACCCCTGGTTACTATGTGTACAGTACCCAGCCCATGCTTTGGGCCAGGTTCGGCCCAGCCCATATATTTGGGCCTAATCCGGCCCATTTCAAAGAAAAAAAATAAAAAATATTTGTTTCAGCATTTTATAATTTTTCCACGTAATTTTGATTAATATTTGGTGGTATTTTTTTATGTTTTTAAAAATACAAAAATCTGATATTAAAATACCCGGTTTTTGTCAAAAACTTCCACAAAATACAAAAAAATTAAAACAAGAGAAAAAAATGTTTTTGTGCATACGACCAAGTGTCTCAAAGCTAAAAATTCATATTGTATTTTTCATACACCAAAAAAAATGTTTTAGCATGCATTTTGGCTTTAATAACCAGTTTATTAAAGTCAAGAAAATATTGGCCAAAATTTCAAAAAAACAACAAAAATTTTATTTTGTTTGTCTCTTAGTATCCGGGGTATGACTTTACACGTAATGCATATTCCGGATATTTAATTCTTTTTTTTTTTGGACAATAGAACCTGGGGTATGACATTACATGTAATGCGTATTCCGAACAATAAAAAACCACAACACGATCTTAGATTTTATCAGACATTAAAACAATGCAGCCTACCTTAGGTAGGGCGTAGTTGGGGTGCTAATACCTTCCCTTTACGCAACCAGTCTCCGTACCCGATCTCTAAAGACCAGTTAAGGTTCCTAGTAACCAGAATACTAGGTGGCGACTCCTAGTCCATATTTTCACTTATAGAGACAAGAATTCCTTGTCTCTCCCTATTTTTAAGGAATAAATATTCCGATTTTTCCTTGAGGGTCAACGATCGTCGCGTCGTTGCACACGTGCGACAACATTGAAGCTGAAAATGAAGGCAAAGTATACAAGTTGAAGAAAGCTCTCTACGGTTTGAAGCAAGCTCCGCATGCTTGGAATACCAGAATTGACAGGTATTTTCAAGATAATGGATTTGAAAAATGTCCATATGAACATGCAATGTATGTGAAGAAAAGAGCAGATGGCATCATCTTATTTGCGTGCCTGTATGTTGATGATTTGATATTCACCGGCAACAACCCTACCATGTTTGACGACTTCAAACGAAGCATGGTACAGGAGTTTGAGATGTCACATTTTCTTGGCTTGGAAGTAACGCAGAAAAAAAGAAGGGATTTTTGTATCCCAAAGCGGTTACGCCAAAGATATTCTTGAAAGGTTCAAGATGGAAAGCTGCAATCCGGTATCAACTCCAGTTGAGAATGGAGTGGAATTGAGGAAGAGTAAGGTTGGAAATGTTGATCCAACTTACTTCAAAAGCTTAGTAGGAAGCTTAAGGTACTTGACATGTACCATACCGGATATACTCTACGGAGTCGGACTCGTCAGCAGATACATGGAGACACCAGACCAGTCTCATTTGAATGTAACCAAGAGAATTCTTCGCTACATCAAAGGCACAATAAATGAAGGTATGTTTTATACCTCAAGTAAAGACTTTAATCTTGTAGGCTACTCGGATAGTGATTGGGGTAGAGATTTGGATGAAAGAAAAAGCACAACAGGGTTTGTCTTTTTCATGGGAGACACATCTTTCACATGATCATCCAAGAAGCAATCGATTGTAACATTATCAAGCTGTGAAGCTGAGTATGTTGCTGCCAACTCAGCCGTATGCCACTCAATATGGTTAAGGAATATGCTGAAGTTTTTGGGATTTCCTCAAGAAAATCCTACGGAGATTTATATTGACAATCGATCAGCAATCGCATTGGCAAAGAACCCAGTGTATCATGAAAGGAGCAAACATATTGATACACGACATCACTTTATCCGGGAACATGTGAAGAATGAAGAAGTCCAACTGATATCTTGCAACACAAATGATCAAGTTGCAGACATGTTCACAAAGCCATTGAAGAGGGAAGTATTCATCAGATTAAAGTTCATGCTTGGCATGATATCTCTCGATTGAGTTTAAATGGGAGATTTGTTGAATATTAAACTCAATCCAGAAGCTCCCAGAAGGTCAAGGAAGGCAACCAGCCACCAGCCACCAGTCGCCGACCAGCCACCAGCCGCAGCCGCCAGCCACCAGCCGCCACAGCCGCCAGCCGCCTTAACACCTAGAAAGTTGAATTTTCTTGTTTTGATTTCGTGTATAAATAAAGTGCCCAGCTTCTGTTTATTTGTGTGGAGAGAATTGAGTGAAACACTAGAAAGAGAATAGAGAGAGAGAGGGTGTGTTTAAGCTTTTGTGTTAAGTTATTGTAAGCTTCGGATTTTATAATAAAACCTTGTGTTTTATCCCCTCTGAGTGTTTCAAAGCCACCACCAGTGGTTTCTCCCACCAACATATGCTGCGTCATTTATGGTTTGACACCAAGGACCGATGGTAACAGAGAGGATCTCTTAATCTTCGTTAATAGAGATAAATAGTTCTGTCGTGCTGCTGTTAAGGACATAGTTTCTGTCAAACTTGCTGAGGTGAATTTGGATGAAAATTTTGCTGTCAAACTCTTGACAGGTAAGTGGCATGACACGAGAGCAAGTATATCCTCTGGTAGACTCATAATGGTTTCGATCGATTTGATTCCGTGTTCGTGTGTATCAAGGTTTTTAATTTAATGTTTTGTTTCTCGAGAACAAGAGAAGGGAAGCTTGCCTTTTAAATGGGGCGAGTTTTCCTTAACTTCCTTCGAGGCAGGATTTTGTATACTAGAGTATGTGTATCCATGTTGTATTTTATTTTATTGCTTATCGCTTGATTTCTTGATTGAATGTTTAATACTTCCTCGGTTATTTATATGGTCTTAAATCTCAGCATAACAAGGATTCTACTTGCTAGAAAATAAATAATCCTAATCTAATCTAAGATAGTTGTAACACTCAGAAGTCAGAACTCCTCGATTCAGAGACCTAGTTCTGCCAAGTTTGGTTGCTGTATTCAAGGCTGTTTCGGCCACATATCATACCTCTCCAGATCCCTCCGGCGAGGATTTCGAGCACCGACCTACTGCTGCAAACTTCCTCCTGCTGGATTATTCTTTGCTGCTGTTTCCTCTTGATTTCTGCTGCTGCCTTCTGCCGTAGCTTCTCCTGACTGGTTCTCATAAGAAGCACAGCACTCTCCTGTTTTCTTTCAAATCCTAATCGTGCCCATGAAATATTTACTTTATATTCACAAAAATTAGGAAGGCTGTCTGAAGCTTGCAGGTTTTTAATTGATTTAAAACACACAAAGTGAGTTTGCAAGGAGGTTACGGGTTCAAATCATCTTTTTCAAGAACTAAAGCTTAAAAAATACCCCATTGTAAGAGGAGCTCTCAATACACAGCTAATTACTAACAATTGACCCTAATCTAGATAGCCTAACTATTGATTGTGGGATGCGCACACACAGAGAGAAATAGAGAGGGGAAGTTTTGCTCTGAGAAGTAATTAGGAAATCTTTATTCTACATAACTGAGAAATTTTATAAAACTACAAAATTAAGTAAAAACTCAAAACCTCGACAGCCGAATTACGAAATTAAATGCTTAAGAAACTTAATTAAAATTAACCCCTTACTTGAACCATTAACTAACTTCCAAATCCCAACTAGATCATGCCCTTTTCAGCCCTGATGATAATCAAGAGGTGAAACCAGGCTTCCCACAATAGGAGTCACTAAAAATCTTCGAGGAACTCCACGAATAGGATTGATGATTCTGTAGCTATCCTTCTTAGGATCATGCAGAATTCTTGCCTTTTCACCTGCCTCGATCAGGATTTCACCATTCTTCAAAATAGTCAGGGGCTTCAAAAAGATGTAGTTGTAGTTCTCAACTCTCCAAGGCAGCTTAATCACAAACCGCAATTCCCACGAATCCGTCACTCCATACTCTTTCATGGACCAAATGTGAGCCTCGTCATGTTTTGAAAGATAGAAGGTTGATACCAATCCATCTAACACGCTTACCTCCATGTGAAGTTCATCATTATGATTCACGATAGGCTGAGGAATCTCCTTGAACTCTTCTTTGCTCATGTCATAAGAAACTATCAGATACCTCCCCGTTCTTCCGAGCCCGATAGTTGCTTTCCAGATAAGAAAATCATTGCCAAGCCAGATAGCAGCTTTATAGCCCAGATGGTACGGGATAGCTCCAATATCCTTCCACTCACCAGCTTTCAAAGAGTAGACTCTAGCCTCACATTCATAAGAGTCAATGTCAATAAAAGGCTTATCATATATATAAACACACCTTATGACCTTGTAATCATCTTCTGCTTGATGATAACCAAACCCCATCGTGGTGAAAGAGTTCTCAACTGCGGCGATATCGAAACCCGAGAACGGAAGGTGTTTGAAAACTCCAGTAGAGGGATTCAAGAGAAAGATATCCTGATTGCATTGTTGGTCCGAAATGCAAAGTAAGCCATTGCATGAACCCGAAATTTCAACTTTCTCTAAGCACAGTGAAAAGGGCAATGGCAGCCTTCTAGCTTTGCTCCATTCTTCATCTTCAACGTAGAAAAGCTTGGACTCATGCTTCAGGACAAGATTTGGGTTCTTCAAATTTTCTCTTCTGAGATGCTGCTTAACAAATTCTGGATTGCCAAGGAATGCAAGCATGGACTTGGATACACTCTTGAATCTTGTAAGAGACTTGACAAGCAGTCTAGTAAGAATATCAGAGATAATATCACTAGGAATGTTAGCTGACACTGCAGTGAATGTAGAGCTGCTGGTGGATGCTGCTGAACTTGTTGAACTCATTTTTTGGTACTGGTATATTGTGAGTCTAATCGTTTGGTAAGAATGGAGAAGAATATTGGGTATATAAGGACAAAGAAGGAGGGCTCATTGGCCATAATGCCATAAAAGGAGAATATCTAAGTAGATTATGATCTAATTGTTGCAGAGAATCCAAAATTTATGACCAATATCTTGTCATTTGGCCAATGTACAAAATCATATCAATGAAATTTTAGAAAGTAAATCTATATAAAATTGTGAAAAAGCTGAGGAGATCTAGTGATTACTATCTTTATTAGCACATTAATGGATCGATGCATTTTTTTTTATGAATATGATGCAATTTTTTTCCTGTTTTTAAATGTGATTTTTTAAGAAAAATTTGTCAAAATAGTTAAAATACTATATAGTATTTCACTTAACATATCAAGAAATTTAAAATTGTATTTTTTCCTGATAGTAAAATATAAAAGATGACAGAAAGGAAGATTTATTCCATTGTTAAAGCAATCAAAGAGAAACAAAACAAAAACAAAAATTGTTGAAGCCTCCAATGTTTTTAGATTTCTTAGAATTTCTTTAAGCCATCTGTGCATCTCAAGTAAGATAAACTATTTAGAAATTTATAAATACTACGATCGACTGCGATGCTACACAGATACGATATTATGTATACATTAGATTTGAAATTAATTGTGGATATCTACATCACGGATATCCAAATTTCAAGTATATCCTTATTTCTTGCTAGTTAACACTGTCTAGTTTTATATTAGCCATTTAACTTGCATTTTGTCATGGGTTATAAAAGTTTTTTCAAAAATAATACTAGATATGTAGGTTGCTTCAATGTACTTTTTACATAAAAAAAATTCAAAGTATAAATTAAAAAGTCTACGTAAGCAAGACCAAAATATTAAATAATATAAAATAAGACATGCATCTGATTGTATTTACTAATCTTATTTATCTAAATAAATAAATGATAAATTCATACCCTAAAAAATTCATGACTTAAAAGATAAACACAAATAAAACTGACTGAATAAACTTACATCATAAAAAAAAAATATTACACAAGGTCAAACACATTAGCAATATATTTTAAAATGAATATTTTTTTATTTTTAAAAATAAACTTCATTTGTATAAAAAAAATTATATATGAGTTAGAATAATACCTTGAAAAATGAAATAGAAACATAACAACTAAAAAAGCTTATATTAAAAAAACAGCATGCAAAAATCATGACTTAGATCATGAGACCATGATAAATTCATATAAAAAGCTTGAAGATAATCACAAAACTAATATTAAAAAAAATAATGCATAACATGAAGCCGAATTACCAACAAATTAAATGTTGAAAGATGAAACCAGGAAAAAAATTAATTCCATAAAAAGATAAACAAAAAAAATGAGGGTGAGAAAAACATTAATTAAAAGGATAAAGATTTGCAATTGGAGGGTTTAATTGAATTGAAAAATAGCTTTAATAAAAAAAATCAAAAGAATAAGGGTCAAACTGAAACAAATAAAACAACAACAAATCTAATTGAATGATAAAATGGAAAGAAAAAAACTTTGATAAAAGTGCCAAGGATAAAATTAGAAATTAAAAAAATGAGGACCAAAATGAAAAACCAAACATGTGAGAAATTGCAATTGAAGGACTAAATTAGAAAGAATAAAAACTTCTATAAATAAAAAATGAACAAAATAAGAAATTAATAGTATGAGAACTAAAATTAAAAAGTAAGAAACAAATACGACAATGGTATACATTACTTGTCACGAGAGAGAAAAGAAGGAAAAAAAAATCAAATAACCACCAACAACAATCCGACCACAATAAGCTGTTACATGTCACTCTAAATGGAAGAGTACGCGATGGCTCATCTAGGAAGACGATGGAAGGTTACTTACGTCCACGTGATGGCATTACATGCACCACTTAAATGATGCGTATGTTACCCACGCATCGGGGTGTATCGAGCATACTCCAGCAACTTTAAGCATTATAAAATTTTAAAAAAAAAGTGAAAATACAAAAAATCCCCCATAACCCTGAGAATTACACAAAATACCCATATAAAAGCACACAAATACCCTCAAATGTTAAGCTTATGTTTTGTCTCTTCTAAGAGCAAAGATGTAATTTTACTGTACATTAAAATTTGAAAACCTCAAAATACTCTTATTCGGTAGCACAATAATTTTTTGATTTTGCATGCAAATATGTATTTTTACTATTAAGAAACTTATGCAAAATCAAAAAATTCATTGGTCAATAATTTCACATTTTGTTGATTTTAAAGGGGGGAAAAAATATCAACAACTCAAAGAGGCTTAAAGTTTTTAGATCAAAGAGCATAAAGGTAATTTTTATTTTTTTTTACTATAACCCAGGACATATTTTGTTGTAGATTGGGCTACAACTAGTCATTTAGTTTCTTAGATAATAAATAAGTTGTTCAGAAATACAAAAATATCAAAACCCCCTGCCATTATTAGTTATGCCATCCTACTTCGTTGATTGTGATTTAGGTAAGATCTTAATGAATTTTCTAATTTTGACATGAATGATCATATCTTTTTGATAAAATATAAAAAAATAATTTATATTTTAATATGCACAAACTAGCATAAAAACACAACTTGAATACTAATTAGTTCAAGAAAATACTATTACTATTTTTTTTCCTTGAAAATATAATATTGGCTAGTGGAAACATTGTATACTGCAAACATTTAAACCATGTTTCTTTTTCTTTCCTTTTATATATATTGTAAAAGACCTCATGTTACTATTTTCATGAAGATCGGTAACCTCCCTAGATTACACTTGAAGAAATTGGAAGTATTGCTTCAAATTCTTTTATTACAATGAACCAAAAAAAAATATACATTTTTCTTACATGTTACTTACCCTTTCTTCATTCGAAAGATCCCTTGAAATAATTATTTCTATAATCCTACAAGTATTATAGGAATTCCTATATATAGTATTTAGTGTTGTAATTCAAAGCATAGAGTGTCATTGCCATTAGTGTCATCCAATGCTATGACCTCATCATCAGGATCAGGAGAGGAAGATAACCCAGCTGTAGAAACAGTTCTCAAGCTCTACATTGCAATCAAGAACAAGAACATCTGATTGTCTGATATACTTGGCGATGAATGCCATGTGTTTGAAATTTCTCATTTTTCCACCCTTCCAAGGAAAACAGGTGCCAATTAAAATTTCAATTTGCTAATTTTACTTTCTATCATGACTAAGACTGTGTGTGTGTATATTTGCATTGTCCCAAAAATTCAAGTAATTTGGAAGTAAGATTTGTGTTTTGGATAATTGGTTATCTCTTAATTTTAACAATTTGATCCAAAATTTAGTTGTGCAAAAAAATAAATGAGTTCTTCCTTTTGCGAAGCCCAAGGGATGATGAAGGGTTTTTTGGACCCTTAAATTTGATTTTATTAACAGCCATCTAAGTCTTTGTTATATTCGTAAGCAAAAACTTGTAAGAGTACCCGGTACAACAATTTTATCAATTTGTTTTTGTATGAGAAGTGGGGTAAAAACCCCAATTAATATACTAGAGAGCCTGTGTGTATGGGTATGTCTTATATTTGAAAAAAACAATTTCTAAATATGTAGAGGTGCACCATGGACGAATTCATACTTAAAAAAAATTCTAAGAGGATGAGGTGAAACCATAGAGGAATCTATACCTAGAAAATTTTTTCTAATAAGTGGAGAAATCCAAGGAGAGCAAGCTTATATTTTTTTTAAAAAAATTAGAGGTTGAAAGGAACCCATAGAGGGTGAAGTCCATGCTTCGAAAATTTACAATAGGCTGAAGGGAACTCATGAATGATGAGCCTATACTTATAAAATATTATAAGAGGCTAAGGGGAGTGAATCCCTATCAATGCCCATACATGGAAATTTTTTAAGAGGCGAAGGGAACCCAAAATGATGAGCTTATGCGTATAAAATATTCTAAGAGGCTAAAAGGAGCGAATCCCTATTAACTCCTATACTTAAAAAATTTTCAAATGGCAGAGAGAAACTTATAGAAGGTGGTGCTATTACACTAATAAGACCAAGTCAATCCATTTTTTAGAGAGTTATTGCATTTTTTTTAAAAGATTTTGAGGCTTGTGGCCTCTCTGAAGATGACATGGGGGCATGAGAGCCCCTCTATTAGGGGGTAGAGAGAGAGAGAGAGAACTTGAAAGTTAAAGATTTGATATCATTAATGCAGATAGCATGAGGTCTGGGAGTCAATCTGGGGAGTTGTTGTAGTTCTCTAGGCTCTAATTAACCATGATGGTATATATTTGGCCATAGGATGAGATCCTGTTACTTTTTTTAGATTGGTCATCTCAACTTGTCATGAAAGATGGAGTTATCGCACTAAAGAGAACCTCTTTCAAAGAGATTATGCAATCACATTAGGAAAAACCCTTCCAAAAAGATTGTGCAATCGCACTAGGGAAAACCTCTTCTAAGAAGATTGTGCAAGAGTCCAAAAGTTCATATTAAAGATATGTAGACAAAAAGTGTATATTAGAGAGACAATTATTTTAATTTTAAAATAAACTTACTTACTATCAAGGATAATATATCATGAGGTGATTTATTGGATTTTAAAGAGCTCTCTTATCCACCCTTTAGAGAGTGATGTTATTGCACTAAAGAGATATATTGTTAATTCTTTCTAAGGATGGGGATGTCGTGGGTGCCAGAATTTATTGAGGTGGCTAAATTTGATTTTACTCTTAACTGGCCAACACAGTTCGGGTGATGGGTTATTGGCTGAGCCCAATAGATGTTGGTTTGTGTGTGTATATAATCCCTTTTGTTATTTTGAAGCAAGTGTTGGATTTATTCAAAATTCTTATCAAATTCTTGGGAAATAAATTTGAATCTGCAGTGCAACCTACCTTGCATGATGAATTGAATGTTGGTGTAGCATGGAGATTAAGTATGTCACTATCCTAAATCAGGGACGAAGCCAATTTTTGTTTTAAGAGATTAAGATTAGAAGATTTTTTTCTAGGAGAGCCAAAACTTAAATTGAAAATTTTAAATGGTTCGGGGGAGTCATATTTTTTTTTTCTTTTTTTTGCATGGCCCGGGCCTAGCCCCTGCCAGCCTCTCTTGTTGAAATCTCACTTTTTTGGGAAACCATCATTAACATCCCTAAATGATTAACTCTTTCTCAATTTCATCCCAAACCAAATAATTTTATCAATTTCATCCAAAACCTTTTAAAAATTAGGCAATGTTGCCTTCATTGTCAAAATACGTGCAAGAAACACCTGATAATTCTTGTGTGGAGGGAAATATTGTTTGATTTTGAATAAGTTTTTGATGAAATTAAAATATAGAACCATATAATACGTTAGTGATTCAAATGAGGTTCTTCTTCTTCGTATTGAGGAGGGCTCTAACTCGAGATTTGGGGAGGGGATAAGGTACACAACCACCTGGAGCAAGTTAATTATGTGGTTATTGCCCTCTCTTGATAATGAAATATGCGCACTTTTGAAGAGTTGAAAGGAAGCTTTTTCTCACCGTTTTTTTAAGTTGGTTTATTTATTTTATAGACTGAAGCAAAACATACCACACACGCGGAGAGAGAGAGAGAGAGAGAGAGAGAGAAACCATCTAAGTTACAACAATTTAACTGATGAATTTGACATTTTTTGTATATTTACAAGTCTATAATTCTTTTATATCACACAACTAGTTTTTTCAATGATATCAAGAGACGATATATCACTTTTAAAAGGATAAAAATTCATTTTAAAACATATCTCTATACATGTATTTTCAATAAAACATATTTATATTTTTTCTTATGCGTCTCTTTTGTTTTAGAATACTAACTAGACAAGGCCTAGTACGTGTTTTAATTTTTTTTCTTCTTATCAATGGCATTGTTTCAGGAATGTGGAGATGTTTACGTAACCACTTCTTCCTATTGAGCCTTTTAGACAGGTAAATAGGAATCACAAAACTCTTCTTTACTGAATTAATTTGGTATAAATCAGAAATCACGAATACGACTTCATGATAGACACCTTTTTTCTTTCTTTTGCAGAAAATGATGGGCTCCTATGAATTGTCCAAAGATAAGGTGAAGAAAGCTGTGTGTTTGCTTCAAATCATGTGGCCATCATTTTGGCCCTCTCAATGACAGGGATGCATCAGGCCAAGATAAAACAATATAAGATGCAATCACAGCATCTCCTGTGTTCAGCTGGTATACCATTTGATTTGTGAAAAAAGATGCTTGAAAATCATGTAAAGAAGCATATATTATTTGAGACATTCATTCAAGTAATGCAGGAATAGGGGATGGTCAAAATGCTTTACAGAGTTGCTTTAAAGCCATATTTTATCCATTAATTTAATAGACGAGGGAATGTCCATGGTCTAATGAATATAAAAAGGATGTGTTTCTTGATTGTGGAGGATAATTCCATGTGGAAACGAAAGAGGAAGCACAGCTGCTTACATTAAAAAAAGGCCCCAGATGTCAATATGATCCCATAGAACCATATTAAATTAAATAGTTTAACTAAATAATTAATCTTTATTGATTTATTGGGAGTTTTATATGGAAGGGAATGTTGGGTGTCACCCATCATTGATGTGTGTTTGAGTTGGTAAAGTTGATGTAGAATAAGAGATATATTTTTTATGTGGTTTTATTTGATTTTTTTTTTGTTTATTAATATTGATGGGTACGAATCACAGGATATAATTTTTATTTTATAAGTTTTATTTGGGGGTGTAGAAATCTAGTTTGGTATATACAAATTCATCTGAGATATCCTACTACGTATTGATTAAAAAAAAGAATGATATGGGTCTAAGTCTAATAATTTTCATGTATTTTTCTATGTGTATTTAAGCCAAATAATATTAGAGGTTTTTTCCTGAATAATAAAATAAATTATTATTATTATTATTATTATTATTGTGGAGTTACATTTTAAAATTATCAATAGCAGATTTATATCTTTTTCGTTTTCAAGATTTTATCTTTTGCTTTCAATTAAAGATTAAATTTTTATATTTTTTTTACCCATTTGGTTTTTTGATTAAGATTTGACAAATAGACATTTATTAGCATGGTCCACTATACATTCAATATAAATTAAACTCTGAATCATTAAAAAATTGCATTAAACACCAATTTTCTCTCTTAATAATACAAAAAGAAGCTTTTATTTGAAGGTTTGTTTGTTTTTTTTTTCTTAAATGTGAGGCTAATATAGATTAACATAAAATTTTGATATTAAAAAAATATAAAAATATTTTTGATCTAAAAACTTTAAATAGAAAAGCATGAAGAATGCCAATAAACTCCTAATTAATTTTGAAAGCTCTTTCTGCGTCTTTATATTTTATTATTTCCAAAAGTTTTCCTAATAAGTTTGACGTGTGTTATTAATCTTGACCTGCCTTAGCAGGTCTCCTAGTAACTAGATAAATCTAAAACTTAACTCGAATTGAGTTATAAAAAACCCATTTGGTTTTTTCCTTAAAATAATATAATCTTAATTCTATTTTTTAAATAAAATAATATTATTTTGAGTTAATATAAATTAATCTGAGGCAGGTCTTGGACAGTATCATAGCTCAGACCAGTTTTAATGACTTTGGTTCGAGCTTTAATAGACTATTATTTAAAAAATCCAGCCAATACGAGATTAAAATAAAAAGAATTTAAGTACCCGAAAATTCTCAATTATTTTTTCAATTAATTTAATTTGGTTGCCGTATACACGTTAGAGATTGCAAACCTCTACCACACTGTCTATCTCCCTCCCTTTATCCCTCTCTTTGTCTCTCTCTCTCTCTCTGCCCTTTTCTTTTCGATTCTCGTATGAAGCTCGCATTCAATTTGTCTCAGTTTCTTTGATCAATCACCCAATTCCCGTTCCTCTCCTTAAAAAAAGTCTCAAACTTCATGGGTTTTGCTCGATTCTGATCTCCAGGTTCAACTCTCAAGATTTTGGCTTTCTTTTCGAATTCTTCTGAATTATCAGCTTCATTGATCATTTTCTGAAATGGGTTTTGGAGATTTTTGGATTCTTCATTGAATCTGATGAAAAAGGGTCTATTTTTTAGGACATTTTGAGCATTTTCTCTTAGCTTAGCTTGTTTTGGAATCTGGGTTTTTATGTTCATTTAGAGGAATAGGCATATCAGAGGTTTTTGGGATTTTTTTTCTTTTCATAGTTTAGTATTTTAGAAAGTTTTAAGCTTGTTCTGGGCTCTTATGCTGATTTAGAGACATGGGAGGTTTTTGGGTTTTGTAGAGTTTTTGTTTTGTTCTTGCATTGTAGCTTGTTGGGTGGTATTAAGATGAAGAGGTTAAAGATTGAACCTTCTAGTACTAGGAGGTGCAAGCTGTCGCATATGTTGTTGGCTGTAGGAGCAATATACTTGGTGTTTTTAGCATTCAAGTTTCCACATTTTTTAGAGATTGCATCAATGTTGAGTGTGGATGATAGTTATACTGGATTGGATTCGTCATCTATGGTAAAAGATGTTGAAGACTCCGATTTAAGCAAACCATCTTTTAGTTCTGTTTATAAGGATGCTTTCCATCGGAAATTAGAGGATAATCAGAACCAGAATGCTCCGATGATGCCTAGTAAGGAACCTTTGGAAGATGAAAAGGGAGGGTCTAAAACTATAAAGCCACTTCAATATCGTTATGGAAGAATAACAGGAGGAATTATGAGGCGAAGGAATGCAACTATGAAATTATCACCACTTGAGAGGATGGCAGATGAAGCATGGCTGCTTGGGTTGAAGGCATGGGAAGAAGTGGAAAAGTATGATGGAGAGGAGATTGGACAGAGTTTGTTATATGAGGGGAAGATTGAGTCTTGTCCTTTGTGGGTATCCATGAGTGGAGAAGAGTTGGCTGGAGGGGATAAGATGATGTTTTTACCATGTGGTTTAGCTGCTGGGTCTTCTATAACCATTGTGGGAACACCCCATCATGCACACCAGGAGTATGTACCCCAGCTTGCAAGGTTGAGGAATGGTAATGGTATTGTAATGGTTTCACAGTTCATGATTGAGCTGCAGGGTTTAAAGTCAGTGGAGGGAGAGGATCCACCAAAAATTCTACATTTAAATCCTCGATTGAGAGGAGATTGGAGTCAGCATCCAGTCATTGAGCATAATACCTGCTATAGGATGCAATGGGGGACAGCTCAAAGATGCGATGGTTTGCCATCCAAGAAAGATGAGGATATGCTGGGTAAGATTTAACTTGTTTCTTAATTGTGTTAATTAACTTGTTTTCCTTGTTTGCTTATGTACGTTAAGTCAAATGCAACTTGGAAAGATAATTATTGAATGTATACATGTATTAAAGAAAGAATTTATTTTCTTCTTTTCATGGGTGCCAAAACCACAAATAGCATTCCCCATTATATGCTGGAAATTAAGTAGATGTAAATAATTTTCCCAAGTTGGATTTAAATTCACCTTGTGACGTGTTGGGGCCAACGAAACATGGCTTCACATATAAGCATTGAAGAATTCAAGAAA
Source organism: Populus davidiana (assembly GCA_030145905.1). Lineage (NCBI taxonomy): Eukaryota > Viridiplantae > Streptophyta > Magnoliopsida > Malpighiales > Salicaceae > Populus > Populus davidiana. The sequence goes on along the minus strand of CM057794.1, from coordinate 19,983,801 downwards.
TGACTTGAGGTATTTGAATGAGGCTCAAGTCCCAGGAATTGATGTTTAAAAGTTTTGGATATTCTCTAGACACTTTTCTTCACACCAGCTGTTGTGTGAGGTGAGAGAGATATTGTTGCTTTTCTTTTTTTTTATACAATTCAATTAGAAATAGGGACAAAAGCTAAAACTGCTTATGGCACTCTATTTTACATAATTAAATTGAAAGTTTTTCTAATGCATATGTTTGACAGTTGATGAACATGTGAGGTGTGAGAAATGGATGCGTGATGATAATGTAGATTCAAAAGAGTCCAAGACAGCCTCATGGTTCAAGAGATTTATAGGGCGTGAACAGAAACCTGAAGTGACATGGCCATTTCCTTTTGTGGAGGGCGGATTGTTTATCCTGACCTTGCGTGCTGGTGTTGATGGATACCATATTACTGTTGGGGGGCGGCATGTGACCTCATTTCCATATCGTCCGGTATGTTGATATAGATGAGAAAAAAAGTGATTGTTATACCCTATGACAGTTTTTTCCTGATTCTCTAACTCAAATGGTGAACCTTGGCCTTCTGGATTTGGGACATATATTTGCATATCTGATGCTCAATGGTCTTTCTAGTGGTTCCATCCACTCACCATGGAAAAACAGTACTTTCAAATTGTTTGTGAGATTTGCATTTTTTCTATGAATATTTCCTCGAACTAAGCTTATCACTCTTTGCCATCATTTTAAGTCTGTGACTCCTTTTCTTGATTCCCTTTTCTTTCCACTGGATTTCTTTGGTATGGTCTATCTGTAGATTTTTGAGGTTCCTGTTCTTAACAGTCATGTTTGTTACAGTGGTATTATGTTTTGTTTAAGTACATATTCAAAGAGAGTTCAATTCTTTTCTATTAAAATTAAACTCAAAATACTTTCCTAAATTTTTTTCTGTGCCTTTAGGGATTTACCCTCGAAGATGCAACAGGATTAGCAATCAAAGGAGACGTAGATGTTCATTCAGTTTTTGCAACTTCTCTGCCCAGCTCTCATCCAAGCTTCTCTCCTCAGCGAGTATTGGAAATGTCAGAGAAGTGGAAAGCTCATCCTTTACCCAAGAGTCCCCTTCAGCTTTTTATTGGGATCCTATCAGCTACAAATCACTTTGCAGAACGCATGGCAGTTAGAAAAACTTGGATGCAATCATCTGTAATCAAGTCTTCAAATGTAGTTGCTCGTTTCTTTGTTGCACTGGTAAGATCTCCACATTGATTTATTTATTTATTTTGAAGGAGTGTTTAACTGTATCAATAGTCACTTAATTATTCCATGATTTCAGAAGGATTCCTCAACCATCAAATTTTCTAGTGTATTATTTCAACTTCAAAAGTGCAGTGCGCGGTCTTTTTATCCAATTTCTGTTTCTGCTTGCTAACATTTTTTTTTTTAAATATCATTCAAAAAGTGAAATTAAAAAAATATATACATGCTAGTAGTTGTTTGGCTACATCAGAAAAAAGTTATTGGAGAGTTGGGATCAAAGCACTGCATTAAAATCTCAAAGAAAATTGTAATTGCACTAATAGATTTTGAAATTGAGCAATAGTTGAGGGACCACTGACACATTTAGCAGCCTTACCCCCCCCCCCCCCCCCCCCCATTCCTCATTGATGATTAAAGCACTCAAATAACTTTACAAGTCAAGAGAACTTGGATGCCAGGATCAATCTCTATTGTTACCCTTCAACCTCTGCAGATGTAGCCACAGGCTAGGGCAGTGTTGGTTTAGGTCTTAGGTTAAAATTTTGCCTTGCAAAGAAACTTTGTGTGGTGACACTCACATAAATACCCTTGATATACAACATATGCATGTGAGGTTTGCTCAATTTATGCACCCTTTCTATTTTTTTTGGAGGAAATGCTTTGGAGTATTCTTATTCCTTCTTATCCCAAAATTATGATCCATTATTCCCTGATTTATGTCCATGGTCAAAAGTTAAGAGGGGTGGTTATTCTGCGAGTTGTCATTTTGCCTTTCTATCAAGTACATATTATGTGTTTAGGGCTCATTGTGCATAAGTGAGCCTGTATGTGCGTCTCAGTTGTTGAATTATTTAATCATCTTAATGTAATATTGCGCATTCTATAAGATGTTCTGTTGTTTTGGAACAGAGGAAGTGGCATTATGTTTTTTTACTATTCATTTTTCTTTTTTGCCATTCTTCTTAGCTACCATTTTTTATAACATTCACACTCTAATTTATCTTTGTACTCGTTTATGAAATCACAGAATCCAAGGAAGGAGGTGAATGCAGTGCTAAAAAGAGAGGCAGCTTACTTTGGTGATATTGTGATTTTGCCATTTATGGATCGCTATGAGCTTGTGGTTCTCAAAACTATTGCTATTTGTGAGTTTGGGGTAAGTCTATACTTTATTCATTGATCATCTTTGATTGAATCTTTTAAATAGGATATCTGTGACTGTGTACTTATTTATATCTCCTGAATCTAGTTGTTTTGGTATCTCTGAATATGCTGAATACAGGTTCAGAATGTCTCAGCTGCATACATAATGAAATGTGATGATGATACATTTGTTAGGGTGGACACAGTCTTGAAAGAAATTGATCGTACCTCTCCCAACAAGTCTCTTTATATGGGCAATCTCAATCTCTTACATCGTCCTCTAAGAAATGGAAAATGGGCAGTTACTTTTGAGGTACGCAAGTTTTAATGCATTTGTGGGAATTCTGATTTAATAAAATCCCTTGCAACACTGTCTGCGCTCTTATTAATTCAATTGTCTTGTTCCCTTTTCTCTTAAAATAACATTCAAAAAGGGAAAAAAATAAAATAAGAAAGTCTGGGTAAAAGGAGTAAAAGGGCAATTATTAGAATCTCTACAAAATATACATCTCAGCAATCTTTTCTGGGATCACATAAGCCACCTGGGGTTGGCCTGAACATCAGGAAAAGAAGCTGAAGAAGTTTTAATTGTTTATCAAGCTGTAGCACCATTCTCTGTTGTACTAGAAGCAACGTTGGTGATACTGGTCCTGACACTTTTGCATTACCCGAATGAGGTATCACTTCCCACAGTACTTGCAAGAGTTGCCTAACTGTCTTCCTTTTGACCCCTTTCCCTTGTAATTTTTTGACCGCATTTGATATTTCATGGAATGGAATGGATGTTGGTCAAGGAACTTGTTCAAGGTATGGAATGGCATAAGACAGCTTTGAGAAGGCTGTTTGTGCTTGTTGGCTAGCTATGATAAGGGTTTTCCCTGTGTTAGTTAAAGAATTAAAACATCATTCCTAACCTGCTATCAGAGTCGTCATCCTTAAAGGTGCTGCTTTTTTGTGATTTTAGTTTTTAGGGACTGGGGGACCATTTTTTAGTTGAGCTCCTTTAATGAATCAGATAGTCCTGAACATCTTACACATTCTGCTTTGACTAGGAGTGCAAAATGGAAAAGGAACTAATCTAGATATGGTTAGCTATGTTGCTACTCAAATGAATTCAAATTTTCAATTTCTCTGTCTTGATAAATAGAATCTGAATGATAAAATTGTTTTCTATGTTCACTTCTTGCATTTGAAGGTTATTTGCCTAAATGTAACAGGAATGGCCCGAAGAAGTATATCCTCCTTACGTCAATGGACCTGGATATGTAATTTCTACTGATATTGCTAGATTTGTCATTGCTCAACATGGCAAAAGAAGCCTCAGGGTTAGTGATATTTAATCTTATCTAATACCTCCCTCAGTTGAAGGATGCTCTCTTTCCCTCTCTGCCCCCCTCTCTGTTAGCATTTCTTTGAAAACTACCTTTCCTATCAGCTTGTAGTTTGTACATGAAAATATTGTTAAACTCTCATTGCAGCTCTTTAAGATGGAAGATGTTAGTATGGGAATGTGGGTTGAACAATTTAACAGCTCCACCCCTGTTCAGTACTCCCACAACTGGAAATTCTGTCAATACGGATGCTTGGAGAACTATTATACTGCACATTACCAATCCCCAAGGCAGATGATCTGTCTGTGGGACAAGTTGGCGAGAGGTCGGGCACAATGTTGCAGCTTTAGATGATAGATATATATTATCAGATGTCTCCAAGGATCCTTTAGATGATGGCAGCAGCTTGACTACATTTTGTTCTCGTTTAAATGGGCTGTAGAGATGGCTGTTTTTTAATTTGCAGCCTTGATTTTGGAAGAACAGACTGTTTTCTTATTGTAATTGAAATGGCTTATAGCAAAGGCCAAAGCATTTTGGCTTCAACTAAAAGCTGGAGAAATTGTATATACCTATCTTTCTATGACAAATATCGATTCAGTAGATGCAGAAGTGAGAAAATCCGTTCAGATTATTACATCCAGCTGTTGCAAATAGGTTTGAAAACGTTCAAAGCGGATATCAGCAATGGAAAGTTCAACCGGGTATCATCAATATCCGATTGAAACTTCTACCCCTTTTTTGTACCGAAATAATGGTAAATGGTAATTTCATTTTATTGAGGCAAATGGGCCTATTAGAATACCAATAAGCCCAATTGTATTCTTCTTAAGAAACAGCCCAAAAACATTTGCTAGTCAACCTTTAATAAAGGGTTTAATGGCAACTTCTTGCCATAAACCATTAGGATTGTGGCACATTGAAGTTTGTATTTTTATTTGATCAATTTTATAGCAAATACCCCTTTAATAAAGGTCTGTTATGTCCCTTTAGCCTATGAAAAAAAACTTGGGTGTTTTGAAAAAACCCTATCCAGTCTCAACATTCAGGCAGAATTAGGATTCTGTTACATAGTTAAAGATTATTTTTTAAAATAATATTTATTTGAAAATATATTAAAATAATATTTTTATTTTTTAAAAAAGTATTTTAATATCAGAACATCAAAAAAATTTGAGAATAAAAAAAATAAATTTCTTTTAAAAAAAAAAAAACTTTAGATTAACCTTGACGAAAGCCACTTCCACCACATCATGAGCCCACTTAGGTATGGTTTGGATTCTAAACATGTTTTTTATAAAATAAAAAAGCTTTTTATTTAAAATTAATTTTTTTTATGTTTTTTTTTATTTTTTAAAAATAATAATATTAAAAATAATTTTTTTAAAATAAAAAAAAATATATTATTTTAATATATTTTCAGACAAAAAATTCTTTTAAAAAACCCAAATAATTCTTCATCCTCGGTAATATTTTACATGTTAAACACTTTGCGTTGATAAAATCTCTACACTATTCCTATAAATACCTCTACACTATTCCTATGATTACCTCCACACTAGTTAGGACAACGTTTTGCCTTTTATGTCCCTACCTCCATGTTTCTTCGGGTATAAATACCTCAAAAAGATTTTTGGTAAGGGCAAGTAAAAAAAGAAAAAAACAGATATATCGCCACAAAAAAAGAACATTATCCTCTGTTGCTTCTTTAGTACAACATGCACGGTATTTATAGTTCATTTTCCCCATCAATCTTGCTAAATTGAGTCTCCTACGCTACTAATTTTGCAGAAGATCAAGAATCTCTAAGCCTAGTGTATCCTCACGAGGCCCGCTGAATCTACTATGAAGAAGCGAGGATTCCTTGAAGCTTATTTTTGGCTTCGTCAGTCCATAATTTATTTATGTGTTGTTAAATCTTATATGTATCCCCTTTTGTCCTTCCATTTGATTTTATCAATTTTATTCACCAAAAATATCATTTTAAAAAAGACTCAATTTTTAGTATATACTAATAAAAATTCAATCTAGTTTCATAAATATTAAGTATGTTTTATAGAATTTGGTAGACATATTATCACATAAAATCATTCAAGAGTTTGTACAAACTGAGAAATTAAGAGCAAGTAATGTTAAGTAATTCGATAGCATTAGTTAATTACCTACACTGTCTATGGAGGCCAAGATGAGCCATAAGAACGGCCACCAAAGTGAGTAGCTCTCCTCCTCCTTGAAGTGCTCGAGCATGCTCTTTCCATCCACATTGAATCGAAGCATAAGTTAGCATCTCTACCAGAACTTCACTTATCAATTCCCATTTCTGTTCACTCTGCAGCAAGTTCAATGACTTGGCAAGCTCGCCACCATCAGATAGTGCTGACCCTTTCGAGTTTTGACCGATTTGCTTGTACTTTGGTTCGCCCAACTCTTTGGGTAGCATAAACGGCAAATCACTCCATAGATACATCATGTAACGAGATAAAGATCTGCTCATGTTACAATGAATTGAATCCTGGCCTTCGCAAGTATTAATAGCAATGTGCCATATGAGGAGGCTTTCATGAAAGTCTTTATCAACCACGGACCATTCAAATTTTTCAAGGCAATCCTTACTTCTGAGGGCATGATCATCTCTCTCTTCCAATATCTCATATGAAACTAATGGGAAATTGTATCTTGAACGCATATCTAAGACACGTTTGAAGATCAATTCCTTTAAATCACCACCAACATCCTCCCAGCTCTGAATGTTGCCGGTTCTAAAGATTTTTGGGAGGTGTTTACATGGGCTCTCTCTAGAATTTTTTGGTTCATATTGGGCTATAGATGCCTTCCACCTTTTGTTTTTGCTAAAAAAAGATAGCAACCGAGAAGAACAAATAACTCGAGAAATAGAATCCGCCAGTGGCTTCCTTTGATCGCTAAGCCAAAGCATACCCCAATCGGAGAAAAGCATCAAAATGGCCGAGTAAATCTCCAGAACAGTAGCTCCGAACAGCAACAAGTATGATACAATAATATCAATTTTGGAATAGGTATGCAAGTTTCTGGTCATTGATGAGAATGCTACTAATGCAGAGACAGAGGACAGAAAGGTGATGAAGCGGAGAATGATGCGTGGTCTCGGACAAACGGTTGTCATCACCTTGGTGAAAAGTACATCGAACATGAACCCCAACTCAACTTCTATCAATTTGTGTTGTGTGTGGTCCCGCACCATGTGATGGTGGGACCATCACATTAATTGGCAAGAGACTTAGCTGTATCTTTAGTTTAAAAAAACACAAAATGTTCACTGTAGATGGCAGTAGTGAAAAACAGAAAAGAGGAGAAGAAAAGTGAGAGAAAGAAAGGAAGAAGAGGCAGCAGAGCAGCCCGTGCTCTTCCTTTGATTCCCAGCTCGTTTACCGTTGGATCGGGCTGAAATTTTGAAAGCCGCTTTTAGACGCGTTGCTCTTCATTCTGGACGGTTGGATCGAAGATTGGTGGCTTGGAAGCTGGCCGTTTTGACAGAGAACGGGGCTGTCAGTATTGTGAGTTTTTCTCCAATAATTCTCTTATATCTTGTTGTAATCCGAGAATAAGTTATTCTTGATGATGTATATGTTGAATCCCTTAGTTGAATCTAAGGAAGAACAGTTGTGAACCCATTATTTGTTAATAGTGGAAGTTTTTAGGTGGACTACGGTCCCGTGGTTTTTCCCGTATCGGGTTTTCCACGTAAAAATCTTGTTGTTGATTTGTGCGATTATTTGCATTATATTTGGTCATTGTTTGATTCTGTTTTTACTGCACAAAGAGGGAAATAATTGGGACTTGTGAATTGTATTCCGCTAAATTGGTGTTCGGTTGTTCCTAGTTTTCCCAACAAAGTGGTATCAGAGCACTGGTTGTGTAGATTGAATTTCTTGTGCAGTTAAAATGGAGAAGGAAGATTCGGGCATGATAAAGCTTACTTCCTCAAATTATTTTCTATGAAAAACAATGAAGGAGGATCATTTATATTGCAATGATTTGGCTTTGCTGATTGAATGTAAAGGAATAAAGCCTGATGGAATGGATGATGCAAAATGGAATGGGCTTAATAGAAAGGCTACCGCTAATGTTAGAAAATAGGTATCTTCTAAGTCCATTAATCATATTTCTCAAGAACATGACTGCTATACAGTTTGGAAGATGTTGGAAGAAACCTTTGCCAAGGAGAGTGCACAAAACAAGGTTTTTGTAATTAGAGACCTTGTGAATTTGAAGTATAGAGATGGTGAAGATACTTCAGTGCATATAAATGTATTCCAAGGATTCTTGAATCAGTTGTCATTGATGAATCTTGAGTTAGCCGATGAAATGCAAGCATTAATCCTATTGAGTTCATTGCCGGATAGTTGGGAGACTTTGGTGGTGTCACTTAGCAATTCTACTCCAAATGGAAAGATTACTTTGAAAACAGTGAAGGATTGTATCCTCAACGAAGAGAAGAGGAGGAAAGGAACAAGCACTTCCGAGTCTCATGCACTTGTTACAGAAAGTCGAGGGAGAAGTCAAAGTAGGTTCTCTCACGGCAAGCAAGATAGGGAATCCAGCAATAGAAAAGGCAAATGGAAGCCAAAAGGAAGATCTCAGTCAAGGAAGGATTTTAAGTGTTATTATTGTGACAAGCCTGAGCATATTCAAAAAGATTGTAGAAAGTATAAAAGAGATCAAAAGGGTAAAAATGAAGACAAGAATGAAGAGAATGGTACAACTGCAGTTGTATTCGATGGTGATGTTGCCATTGTTTGTGATGATGGTTGTGTTAATCTTGCATGTCAGGATACCACCTGGATTGTAGATTCAGCAGCTTCTTACCATGTTACACCCAGACGTGATTTCTACACATCTTACACTGCTGGTGACTTTGGTCAAGTTAGGATGGGAAATCAAGGGATGGCTAGTGTTGTGGGCATTGGAGACATTTGGTTGGAAACCAATACTGGGTGCAAGTTGCTACTCAAAGATGTTAGGCATGTGCCTGATATGCGCTATACTTGATCTCTACAGGTACTCTTGATGAAGAAGGCTATCACAACTACTTTGGAGATGGTAAATGGAAGCTCTCCAGAAATTCCTTAATTGTTGCTAAAGGGAAGAAGATGGGTCTCTACATGTCACAAGCCAAGGTGATCAAAGGGGAGGTGAATGCAATTGAAGATTGCTCTACTGATTTATGGCATAAACGGTGTTGCTATCCAATTTTTGACCCATGTTTTTGATATATTTTCAAAAAAATCCAAAAATAGAGAAAAAAACAATGAAAATCCAAAAAATATGTTTTTTTAATATATTCTCGTCATTTTAGCATTTTCAGCATCGTCTAAAAAAGAATTTAAATTTTCAAAAGATTTTCAAACGCGTTCGACTTTTCACGCGTCATTTTTAAAATCATTGATTTTCCTCATTGAGTCGACGTTGACATTGCTCGTTTTCAAAAAAATACAAAAAAATAAGAAAAATCAAAATTTATAAAAAGAAAGAAGTTGAGGGACCAAGTTGAAAAACCTAGCAATATTTCACCTATAAATACCAGTCTTCTCAACACATTTAAAGGGGGGGCAATTTTGACAAATAAAAAGAGGAAGTGAAACCCTAAACCTAACTTTTTCTTCTCTGGAGCCGCACCCCCTGGTTTTCATTTTTGGTCTCCCGGATCTCCTCCTCGGTTTTTTTTTTCTGACCCAAAAAACTTTACCCTTCTCCTTCTCTTGAACTGTGGCCGCCGTCCCTCTCTTCTCTCAACCAACAGAAACCGGCCACCCCCCACCCAAACACAACTGCAGCCACATCTCTTCACCCCACTCTCCGAAAACCAGTCAGACCGTCAGCCACAACTCCTCTCTCTCCCCGGACGACTGCCTTCCAGCACCTTCTCCGGCAACCGACACTCTCTTCTTCATCCTCGGAGATCAGCCACAACAGTGATGCCATCACTGGAGACCCAACAACATATACCTCGTCTGTTCCCTCACTGTCGGCCACGACGTCCCTCTCCCCGTGCAGCGGCGTCTCCTTCCTCAATAGCAACCTCGTCATTTTCTTCTCCCTCAACAGACGGCCAACAACCACGGCGAAGCAGCACCGAGAACCAGCCATCTACAGATCCACCGGCCAATCGACAGCTTGCCCGGACCGCAGCGGAGCCTCTAGTAGCAGCCCGACACAGCGGCGCCGACAGATTCCCGATCTGTCCGCCTCCAGCTAGCAGCCTCTGCTCTCATCTTCAACCATCCAAACGGCCATAAGCAGTGGTGGCGTTGGACCCCGAAAGAAAAAAGGAAGAGCAGAAAGCCGAGAAGAAGAAAGAAGACAACGGTTCACAGATCTAAAAAGAAACAAATCCGAGAACAGATCTGGACTAAAACAGACCTGCTTTGTTGCGTTTTTGGTTGTTATTGCAAGTCATCGCCGGCGAGAAACGGAAGGGGAGAAGAGGCTGAGAAGAAGATAGGTCTCTACATGTCACAAGCCAAGGTGATCAAAGGGGAGGTGAATGCAATTGAAGATTGCTCTACTGATTTATGGCATAAACGGCTTGGACATTTGAGTGAGAAAGGCCTTGGCATCCTTGCCAAGAAGAACTACCTTCCATTGAAAGGTATAAACCTGAACATATGTACTCATTGTTTAGTTGGTAAACAACATAGAGTCGCATTTCAAAGATCACCTTCACATAGAAGATCACATGTTCTTGATTTAGTTCATACTGATGTTTGCTCTATGATTGATAAGTCTCTTGGAGGTGCATTGTACTTTGTTAGTTTTATTGATGATCACTCCAGGAAAATTTGGGCCACTTGTTTGAAATTCAAAGATCAGGTGCTTGATGTCTTTAAGGATTTCCATGCTAGAGTTGAAAGAGAAACTGGTAGAAAGCTGAAATGTATTCGAGCTGACAATGGTGGTGAATACATGGGTCCTTTTGAGAAGTATTGTAGGGAACATGGTATCAAGTTGGAGAAGACAGTTCCTAAGACTCCACAGCAGAATGTAGTGGCTGAGAGAATGAACAAAACCATTGTTGAAAGAATTAGATGTATGCTCTCTCATGCAAAGCTACCTAAGTCCTTTTGGGGTGAGGCAATGAAGACTGCAATTACCATGATCAACCTTTCTCCATCAGTTCCTCTTGATTTTGATGTTCCAGATAGAGTTTGGAAAGGAAAGGATGTCTCTTATGCACACTTGAGAGTGTTTGGATGCAGAGCATTCGTACATGTTCCAAGGGATGAAAGGTCTAAGCTTGACAGCAAGACAAAACAATGTATTTTCTTGGGCTCTGAAGATGATGAGTTTGGCTATAGGTTATGGGATCCAAAGGAGAAGAAAATTGTGAGAAGCAGAGATGTTATCTTCTTTGAAGATCAAACCATTGAAGACTTTGAACAGAAGGAGAAAACAAAGTCTACTACTTTTATTCCATCTAATTCAAATCCAATACCTACTCCACAGTTACCTTTGATGCCTGCTAATCACGGGGGAGATTTGCAAAATGATGATAATGGTGGTTGACACGACCAAAAGATTGATGTCTTCTCCCAAGTGCAGGAGAGTCGAAGTAATAAATAACCCGGCAAGATCGGGGTCGAACCGCAGAGAGGTTAATTGTATAAATTATAAATAACAAGATAACAATAACAACAACAACAACAATAATAATAACAACAATAATAACAATAACAACAATAATAACAACAATAATAACAATAATAGTAATAGTAATAATAATAATAATAATAGTAATAATAACAATAATGACAATAATAATAATACTCAGTACGTGGCGTTGTTATACCTGAGAATGATCTAAAAGATCGGGTCACAGGTTTCCAGCCTATATACTAAGTTTATGAAAAGATCAAAGAGATATATTATATAATATAAACAGAATGTAAATAATAATAATAATAATAATAATAATAAAAGAAGAAGAAGATGAAGATGAAGAAATTAATGAGAACTTTGAGATGAAAGATTAATGTAAGGATTAAACAATGATAAAAACAAATGTCAAGGTTAGAGGATCCACCAATGGTATTTCAAACAAGTATAGTATAAACTCTTATTATTCAACTGGAAACCACACACAAAGGAGGTTCCAATCGGATGATTTCTCATTAATAGCTCATTATAAATTATTAACATGATCATATTAATTATCTTAATTACATAACACCAAACTTTTAAATATTGTCAGGAATTCATGATATTAACTGATGTTAACAACAACAACAACAATAACAATAACAATAATAAGAATAATAGTAATAGTAATAGTAATAGTAATAGTAATAGTAATAATAATATTAATAGTAGTAGTAGTACTAATAATAATAATAATAATAATAATAATAATAATAATAATAATACTCAGTACGTGGCGTTGTTATACCTGAGAATGATCTAAAAGATCGGGTCACAGGTTTCCAGCCTATATACTGATTTTATGATAATAATAATAATAATAATAATAATAATAATAATAGTGTTAGTAGTAGTAATAGTAATAACAATAATAATAATAAAAAGAAGAGGAGGAGGAAGAAATTAATGAGAACTTTGAGATGGAAGATTAATGTAAGGATTAAACAATGATAAAAACAAATGTCAAGGTTAGAGGATCCACCAATGGTATTTCAAACAAGTATAGTATAAACTCTTATTACTCAATTTGGAAACCACACATGAAGGAGGTTCCAATTAGATGATTTGTCATTAATAGCGCATTATAAATTATTAACATGATCATATTAATTATCTTAATTACATAACACCAAACTTTTAAATATTGTCAGGAATTCATGATATTAACTGATGTTAACAACAAATCAAGTTATTTTCATAGCCCAGGTGTAGGTAATACCATACTGTTGGGCTATGAGAGTGCCAAGCATTTGCTGTACCAAATGTTATACAACACAAATCTAGATTAACCATTTAACAAGCAAGGTATTAAGAATTAGTAAGATTTCTTCTTCACAAACAACACCGGGGCTCCCCAAGGGGACACACTTGGTCGGATGAACTTTTTATCCAACAAATCCTGCAGCTGCTCCTTTAACTCCCTCAATTCTGCTGGAGCCATTCTATATGGTGCCATTGATATTGGTTCGGTACCCGGAACCAAATCAATACAAAACTCAATCTCCCTATACGGAGGCAATCCAGGTAAGTCATCGGGAAATACATCTATAAACTCCCTAAATATAGGGACTTCATCTAACTGGGGAACTTCTTTCTCCACATCCACTATATATGCTAGGTAGCACTGTACCCCTTTTTGAGCCATTTTCCTCGAGAGAGCCGACAACATAATTGATGGAGACCCAATCTTATCTCCTTGAAATACCAACCCAACTTCTTCATCTAGATCAAACATTATTTTCTTACCCCAATAATTTACCGAAGCCCTATGCTTCGCCAACCAATCAATTCCTAAAATCACATCAAAATCAACCATATCTAATACATTTAAGTCTCCCATAAAGATCTTATCTCCAATCTCTATTTCACAATCCAGATACACATACTTTACTAATATTAACTCATCTAAGGGAGTGGAGACTGAAATAGGGGATTTTAACAAGGTTGGTTGTTTATCTAACCTCATCGCAAAATATGGGGACACAAATGAATGAGTTGCACCCGTATCAAACAAAACTTTTGCTTCAAAAGAGCAAACAAGAAGAATACCTGAAACAACTGTGTTGGATGCCTGAGCATCCTCCTGAGTCAAGGTAAAAACTCTGGCATGCCCCTGACCCTGCTGTATCTGACCTCTATCACCTGCACCCCGACCTTTCTGACCACGACCACCAAAACCTCTACCCCCATGAGCCACAAACTGGCTCGTCGATGGTGCCTGAATAGGATGTTGGACTGAAGCAGATAACCCTGAAGTGGACAACTATCTCCTCGGGCACTCTCTAATCTTATGACCTATTTGGCCACAACTAAAACAAGCCTCAGTCCTTTTGTAGCACTCTGCACTAGTATGACCTCCTCCACAATGCTGACACGAAGAACTATCACCAGATGAAACAAATGAACTACGAGGTGCAGTCTGAACTAAACTCTGGGTACCACTACTGCCACTCTGACCGCCTGAGCCACTAACTGACGGTCTCTGTGTAAACCTCCTCTAAACCCATGAGCCCTGACGGCCACTTCGTCCCTTAGACGGACCTGCACTTAATCCCTGTTGCCTAAAAGACTGACCCTCTTCTCTAGGCCTCTTAGACTGGCCAGCAGTCATGTCCTCTATTTCACGCGCCTCTAGCAACCTGGCGCTATCAACAGCTGAGGAGTAGGATGGAAACATTTGTGGCGCCATCACCATATACATAGAGGATTTAAGTCCTCTAATGAATCTCTTTACCCTCCACTCCTGGGTAGAAGATGTTCTGCATACCTAGACAGTTGAGTGAACTTTAGATCATACTCATCCACTGTCATGCTCCCCTGAGATAGCCTCTCGAACTCATAAAGTCGAGCATCCCTGACGCTCTGAGGGAGAAACCTGTCTAAGAACATGGAGTTAAACTCCTTCCATGTCCATTGAGCTTCTACTGGTCTTGCTCTTTTCCTAGACTCAAACCAAGAGATTGCCATATCTCCTTCCAACCTGAACGATGCCAAACTCACAGCTCGGTGGTCTGTACATCTCAAAGCTTCACATCGTCGCCAAATGTCATCTAGGAACCTCTGAGGATCCTCTGAACTGCCCATCCCAGTAAAAATAGGAGGTGCCAACTTCATGAAGTCATTCAATGGCACATTAACTCCCTGAACAGTGTGGGATGTCGAGGGTACATCTCTATCCCTCATTCTGTCTCCTCTCTCCATAGTAAAGTCTATCCAAGTCTGCACAACCTGGCTAAGTTGCTGAACCTCTGTAACAGGCTCAGGGTCAGCTACCCCCACACCTGTTTCAACAACCATATCTTCCTCTTCTATCTCCTAAGGCTCTTCCTCCACTAGTAGAGGTACCTCCTCAACATGTTGAGGCATGGGTGCACCACGCCTCCTTCTCTGCCTTGCAGTTCTTAACTGCATAATAGGGACATCATCCTGATCATCATTTACCCTAATAGTATCAGTTGTTCGTCTATTCCTCGGCATTTCCTAAAATAAAAGAGAGAGCATTTAAGTCATGCTCGAACAATAGCATGATAATTATCACAGAATTATAGGAAAGCATATCTATCACAAGGAAGAAGACATGATTGATGAGAATTTAAAATTTTAGAAACAACAAACAAGACGATACGGATCCTAATGCTCCACTTATTATGAAATTAATTATATTATTGATTCTTAAACCTAAAGCTCTGATACCAAGTTTGTCACGACCTGAATCCCGGATCCATGACCGACACATAGGCAAGGTTCCCCTCCAAGGTTCCAAACCTATGCGAACCTAAACTTACATACAATCCTTTAAACAACTCAATCAGAGTTTAACACAACATTAACAACAAACTAACTTCATAATATAATGTAATTGTCTTAATACAAGAGTTAATATAATTTCATAGTTTTGGAGCACTAACTTGACAAAAAAAGGAAGGTACAAATTACAACCAAAAAGCAGGTTCGGAAGGTTCAACAAAAGTGACCTGCTATCAAGCTATAAGCCTAAAAAGAATAATAATGAGAGGGTGAGTTCAACAACTTAGTGAGTAGATAACGTTCAATATACACACACGAGATAATATAACAATGAGAAATATATATATATATATATATATATATATATATATACAAGTATGGCTCTAGGTTCTTATAAAAAGGTTTCTCAAATAGGCCATAACAAGAATATTATATGGTAAAACTTGTTAGAAAATCAAAATGCAATGAGCATGAGGCTCCGTACTGTGGGATGATCAGTCCACACAGGTTGGTGACTCCCCCGACCAACTAGGGTTCAGATACGATGTGCGCAAAGACTAACACTACCCTGTTAGCATGGGTATTCTGACTGACATACCATAGGTTCATAATCATAATCAAACAAACATATTCATATCTCAAAGCTCAACTCATGACATCAATCAAATGAGGAGCTATTAATTCAGAAGTCAATTCAAAATATATGTTGGTTCATATCAAGAATTCAGATTCAATAATTGATCATGCTTTATCATAACAAGGATAATAATCAACATATATTATCAAGAAGCATGATCCATTTCATATTAACAAATCAAATATTTATAATATTTCTCATGCATATGGAAAATTATCCACTCATCTAACTCAAAAGCAAACATAAGCCAAAAGCAGACACTGAAGAAAATCCTACTGACGTCCTGCCGGTAGAATATCAGGATTATCTGAATACAAAAGAGACATATTCAAGAATGACTTGAAAGAATATTTAACCTATTTAATAAACTTAACTAAGGGTGTATTCCGTAACCCTATATGGTTTTTGAACTAACTAGTAAATTTTCTCAAAAACCCAAAATCTAACGGTTTTCCCGAAATCTAATCCATAATAAAAACAACTAATAAAATTGATAATAATTCACTAAGTAACTCTTAATTATTCATCAAACTAATCTGAAAAAGCTAATATTATAGCTAGGGACTAATCTGGAATTTATCATATTTTTAGGGCCAAATTGTAATTTTTGTCTAATTGCTGGACCAAACTGAAATTTGTCATAAATCCATGAATATACTGAAATTATGACCTTAATTAATCCTCAATTCTGTCTGGGATGTATCATTATGCTTCAGGGATCATTCTGGAATTTTACTAAATTTTTAGGGTCAAATCGTACTTTTTGTCAAATTGGAGGACTAAATTGCAAGTTTTAAATTCTCTTATCTATACATTAATTCTGTCCATAATTCATATTTTATTCTGTTCAGAATCTCGGAATATGCTCCAGGGACCAATTTGTAATTTTCCAAAGTTTTGGGACTAAACTGTAATTTCCGCAAATTGAGGGACCAAATTGAATTTTTGTCATCTTCAACCTCAAACCCAGAATTTCAACAATCACCTACTGTTTTCCCCTGATTTCTAACACAAATTCACCATTCAAACAAAACTATAACTCAAAATCATCACAATCTTCCATAATCAACTTAATAATCAATTATCCACAATAATCAACCCCTAACCTTCAATTTAATTAATCAATTAAACCCAAAACACAAATTTCATAACCCTAACATTTATCAAAACTGAAATTAAAGCTTAATTAACACATAATTATATATTTAACAACTTAAATCTTACCTTTAAACTTATTTCCTCCAACTCCTTTCCTTTTTCCCTTATTTTCCCCTCTTTTCTCTTCTTCTTCTTCTTTCCTTTCTCTCTTCTACCGATTCTCTTCCTCTCAAAATCAGATTCCTCTTTTTTCTTTTTTCTTTACTTCTATTTATATTTATCAAGTTTTAATTAATATGATCATGTTAATAATTTATAATGAGCTATTAATGACAAATCATCCGATTGGAACCTCCTTCATGTGTGGTTTCCAAATTGAGTAATAAGAGTTTATACTATACTTGTTTGAAATACCATTGGTGGATCCTCTAACCTTGACATTTGTTTTTATCATTGTTTAATCCTTACATTAATCTTCCATCTCAAAGTTCTCATTAATTTCTTCCTCCTCCTCCTCTTTTTTTTATTTTTATTGTTATTAGTATTACTACTACTAACACTATTATTTTTATTATTATTATTATTATTATCATAAAATCTATATATAGGCTGGAAACCTGTGACCCGATCTTTTAGATCATTCTCAGGTATAACAACGCCACGTACTGAGTATTATTATTATTATTATTATTATTATTATTACTACTACTACTACTACTATTAATATTATTATTACTATTACTATTATTATTATTATTATTGTTATTGTTATTGTTATTGTTGTTGTTGTTGTTGTCTTGTTATTTATAATTTATACAATTAACCTCTCTGTTGTTCGACCCCGGTCTTGTCGAGTTATTTATTACTTCGACACTCCTACACTTGGGAGAAGACATCAATCTTTTGGTCGTGTCAACAGTACACCAAATTATGCATTTATAACATCTTTCTAAGCAATTCGCATGAATAATCTTTATAAGCTCGGTGATGCATACGAATAGTTTTGTATTATAATCTATATTCTCTAACGCATGCAATGACAACACCTATTTCTATCATAAATTTTATTTCAACTACATGTATCAAACTTTCAAATATATTATAATTAATATCAAAACCAAAAGAAAAAAAGCTTTCTAACTTAGGTAGAGAGACTTGGAGAAATGAATCAAAATTTTACAGCCAAACGTACCAGAAGATTTTGAAAAAAGCAGTTCTGAATCTTCTGATGGACTCATTTATTACTGGTTGTGCAGCCAACTTGAGTTTTGTGTATTTTTTAGTCCTGGTTCCACAAACATAACAAGAATTCACAGTTTTACCGACGGACATATTCCGTCGGTCTGTGATTAATAGTACGTCGGTAAAATATTTTTACCGACGGAATACGTCCGTCGGCTTACCTTTCGTCGGTGATTCCCCATTCCATCGCTATATTGGTCGGCAAAACAAAAAAACCATTTACCGACGGTTTTACAGACGGAATTTGCGCGCCAAAAAAAAAATTCCCGCCTCAATAATACCGACGGATTTTTATTTTGTCAGTGGTACCGACGGGTAATTTCCGTCGGTAATGTAGTCGGTGAATTGTTGACATACCGACAGAATATACCGTCTGTGAATCCGTCGGTACTATATAATACCGACGGAATTAATTCGTCGGTATATAATACCGATGGAAGTAATCCGTCGGTAAATCTGTTGGTGAGTCATGAAAACACCGACCAGATTTATCTGTCTGGAAATTTGTCGGTGATGGTCACGGCTACTATCTAATGCCGACGGATTTATTCCGTCGGTAAATCCCTTTGTAATTGTTTTTATTTTTATTTTTTTTATAATTATTTAGAATATATGATTTAAAATGATATAAATTAATGGTAATAAAAACCAATTATGCAAATAAAATTTATATTAAGCATCAAAAACAAAAAATGTAAGATAAATAATATTCATTACAAAATGAAATTGTTCAAAAAAACATTAAATGAAATTTTACATGTAAATAATGTTTATCAAAAATTAATATTAAGGAGGTTGAGGAGGATCAGGAGGAGGAGGAGGCTGACTGTTATGCGGCTAACTTGGATTGGGTGCACATGTTCCACCTTGTGACATGTTTATGACCATTTGACGAAGCTCTTCATAGGCCGCTCTTTGTTGTGCAGATTCTGCTGTGTATTGTTCTTTGAGTTGTGTGTAGGCCTCTGATATCTGGTCGCACCTTTGCTGCAAGGCCATGTACTCCTTAGATTGGGAGCTCGATACTGATTGGGAGCTCCCGACGATTGAAGCAGTACGAGTCGTCTGCAAGTTGTCGGCCCTAGTGTTGGAGAGCCCGTAAACCCGATTCTTATCGGGTCCACCTGACGATCCAGCCTCCATCCACAAATCCGGGTCAAATTCCGGATGGGTCGAAGGATCGTCCCCGTATGTCTCCCTCAACCGATTATTATAGGTCTCCTGAAAAAAAAAAAGTAATAATCATATTCAATTCAATAAACATAATAATAACTTACAAAATAAAATGGATGAATAAACATACCACAAAATGTTGGGCGCGACTGTTAACGAACTGTTGCACCCCCTTTTGGCGGTCTTGACTCCGCACATGCGTCTCCACAAACAGCTCCATAGGGCTTGGCTCACGTCCAAGAGACGTAGCCTATAATGAAAAAATTTATTAACAACAAATTAATTGAACGATATATTTCATTTAAATTAATCTTACCATCCATTTTGCATGTGCATCAAACGGAACGGAGCCACCGGTGTGCGTTGTCACCGAGCCATGAATGGGCCGATTCCGGTTGCCAGCACCGGACTGTGGGCGTCGTGTGAACCGCTCAAACGTCACGTGCTCAAGATAGTGTGGCCATATATCCTCCGGGATGTATATCGGTTTGAAATCCCTCCAAACCGCAACATCGTTCCAGCCTTGGAACCCCCTATCCCTCGCAGTTTGTTTTGCCTTTTTTTGGGCTTCGTACCAAAAATCACGCAACCTACTTAACGCAATAAAAAATTACATTTCAAAACATAAATTTTTTTTGTAAAAAAAAGTTGTATTGTTTTCGATGTTACCTAGTTGCCGCGTGATTTTCCCACACCCTCCTCACAACACTGTTATGTTCGTCGTTCCAGCAGAATCGATTCTGTGTATAAAAAATAATTTTTAAAAATATTAATAATTTATTTAAAATTATATTAAGAATTTATTAGAAATAAGCTGAAAATTATATATTAACACTAACCTCAAATCTAGAAAACCATGCATTGATTTGAGGCATCCATTCAGGATGCCTGGATATATGACTCCATTGAAACAATGGAATCTCCATCGACGCTTTAAACGCCGATGATATTACTCGGGCGGCCTCAATGTTTGTGAACCTGAAAAGAATTGAAATTAATTAAATAGTGACTTCATAAATTTGTTTTTTTTTTTAAAAAAAATTAAAACCTTAACAAACTTACATTGAAAGATCGTCCTTCCATTGTGCCTCGTACTTGCGGGTCCATCGATTCCGCTGCGAAGGCATGCCGCTTCTGCGACGTGAAACATCGCTGGAAGAGCCAACATCAACCGATGGCGCAAGTGGTGTAGGTGCCTCTTTTTGAGAGGCACCTAAGGAAATGTCTTCGTCGCTGCTAGACGAACTAGGCGCGATCGTACGTGAAGCTCTGGTTTTCATTCTCTGCATTATCTAACCAATTTTATATAAATAATTATATAATGCAATTGAAATGTTAAAAAAAATTCGGCAGCACCTCCCCTATACTTGGATACTACCCAAATCCACAAACCTACAAATATTAACAATATCCACAACCAATTGACCCAATCTAAACTAATTATTCCAACATATTCAATTACTAATCCTAAGGTAAATTCTATATTAACAATATTAATTCAACAAATTATTAAATATTCATTATCGCAATACAACAATAAAATTTATTCAATAAATTAAAAAAATATATATAAACTAACTATTAAAAACATATGCAATTACTAATTATTCCAACAAATGCAATTACTAATTCTAAGGTAAATTCAACATTAACAATAATAATTTAACAAATTAATCAACAATTATATATGGCAATACAACAATAAATTATAATCAATACAACATAGTCAATTACTAATTCTAAATTAAATTCAATTTTAACAACAATTATCTAATAAATTATCTAATACCAATTATGACAACACAACAATAAAAAATATTCAACAAATTCAAAAAAAAAAACTACATCAAGAAAAGGAACGAAATATACATACCTTAATAATGTGTCCAATTCAAAACTTTACCTACATTACAAAAAAAAATACACCAAAACAACAAAATAACAAAAATAAAAACAACAAAAACTAAAATAAAAGAAAATAAACTAAAATAGAAAAAATCACAAACCTTTTAATATGATGAAAACAACAACTAATCTTGCTAGAGATTGAAGGTGAGAGCCTTGAAAGATTGAGAGCAAAAAAACACTTTGTGGAGGGCAGCGGAGGAGAAGAAAAACGGAGGAGAAGAAAAAATGAAGCGATGCGGCAGGGCTGGAAGTTATATGGCAGATTTCCCGACGGATATTAAAAAGTATTATTAATTTTTTAAATTCGTCAGTAAAAGGTCAAAATTCCGTCGGACAATTATTTTCGGTGTAATTATTTTCGAACTCTCTGTGAGATGCCGACGGACAACAGTCCGTCGGTGAGGACGTCGGTGATTGTGGCATTTCGGTGTAATTATTTTCCAACTCTCTGTGAGATGCCGACGGATAGTGGTCCGTCGGTATGGACGTCGGTGATTTTCAATGTATATTAGGTGTTGTGTTTTTATTTTCTGTTTACCTTCCTGCAAAAAATTCAATGACAAACTGTCCATCGCATAAAAAATAGCAACAATGCTTAAACGATAAATATATATTTCATGTTTCAAAATATATCATCCATAATATAAATTACATTAAGAAAAGGGTTTTAAACAGAATTAGTCAGAATTATCTTCTTCTTCTTCGTCATCAATTGAATAGCCATCACCTTCATCGCAATCTTCAATATGGATATCATCTTCTTCATCGACATTTGCTTGTCCGCTAGAGCTCAAATGAACGTTCAACTCCTCTACGTCAACATCAACAAGACTATCATCGGAAACACAAAAATTTGAATTTTCTTCCAATTCAATCGAAGGAGCAACTCGATATGGTTCATCCAACTCACTAACTTTAAAGACTTCATCCCACACATTTGTTTCTTCGTTCTCATCCTGAACAACCTCGACACGACCTCGTGGTTTCGTTTTTAAAACGGACAACCAATCAACTCTTGATCGATCCTTTCTAACTGAAGGGGTGTATGTGTAATAAACTTGTTGACATTGCTTTGCGAAAACAAAGACATCATTTATGTTGCGGAGTCTAGGTTTTGAGTTGATTTCGACCAAACCATGGTGCATATCAACTCTGATTCCTCTGTCCATCGTGTCATACCAATAGCATTTGAATAAAAACACTGTATTCTGCTCGCTATGATATTGTAGTTCGACGACCTCTTCTAATCTACCATAGTAGTCAACTTCTAACTCACTACTTGTGGATCCTTTAACACAAACACTGCAGTTGTATGTTTTTCTTCCTTGCCCGTATTCTTCAGTATGGAAAACATATCCATTGACAAAACACCCGTTGTAGCACTTAACTTTTCTTTTAGGCCCGAGGCTTAGTGAAGACAATGACTTAGACGCACTTCTTCCCATTTGATAAACCTTGTATACATGTAATGCACATCAATAAACGGTAAATGAACGATAATCTCGTAATGGCATGCATACGTACAGTAATTTTGCAAGTTAGAATGAGTTTGTGATAGTGCTTACATGTGTTCTGAACCATGTGGCAAATTGTTCATCTTGTAATGGAAAGATCTGGGAGTCGGTCAGCTGCGAGTTATTGGAGAGCAAATATTGTCGATGTTGCCTGCAAGTGATAATGAGTGTATGATTTCACAATATATAATTACCAATATTTTACTGACAAAGTTTAATTAGTATTACACATATATAAACTTACTGAATAAATGGTCTCAGCTCATCACAGTTAAATAGAACATAGTTGTGTGCTTGTTTGAATTCTATTTCCTACAAATATCTTCCTCGTACGACATTTTTAGGTGTGGGTCGTCCAATTTTGGAGAATATTGACAAGTTCCCACTGGAAGGCACTTCACCGCCATCGTCATGCCGTGGAACGCGATTGATTCTTGTTCTCATATGAGGTTTGAAATAGTACGAGATAAATGTTGATATCTCTTCAACAATATAGGCCTCACATATCGAAGCCTCAACATGCGCCTTGTTCTTAACCTTTTTCTTGAGATTAAACAAGTACCTGTATTGAATTACAATTCAAGTATTTCCAATTAAGAAAAACATAGAAAAAACTTTTAGATATGAATTCCATTGCAACTGTAATATCTCACCGTTCGAATGGGTACATCCATCTATACTGGACCGGTCCTCCAGCTTTTGCCTCGAACGGTAGATGTATAGGGAGATGCTCCATTGAGTCAAAAAATGAAGGAGGGAATATCATCTCAAGTTTGCATAGTGTCTCGATGATATTCGTTTGAAGCCTCTCAATGTGCTCAACATTCAACTTGCTGGAGCATATATCTCTGAACAAATGACTGATCTCCATCAGTGCATCCCATATTCCCTTTGGCAACAAATCACGAAAAGCTAATGGGATGAGTGTTTGCATAAACACGTGGCAGTCATGACTCTTCATTCCATACAATCTGCAGTCCTCTATATTGTGAAGCCTTGATATGTTCGATGCATGTCCATCCGGAAAACGCAGACTCTTAAGCCATTTGTAGACTAGCAGTTGTGCGTTTTTCTCTAACACGACGCTTGCCCTTGGTTTTGCGACCCGTGACTCCTCATAAACCAACTCCATATTTTAACGGTTACAGTATCAAGCTATATCCAATCTAGACTTGATGTTGTCCTTTGTCTTCCCCTTCACATCCATGACGGTGTTGAAAATATTGTCAAACACGTTCTTTTCGATGTGCATGACGTCAAGGTTATGGCGGATAAGATTGGTCTTCCAATAAGGAAGCTCCCAAAAGATACTTCGCTTTACCTAATTATGGGTCAAACCAAAACCAGGAAACTTTTGCTTACCTGATTGAAGGCCAAACACAATGTCACCGTACTCTGATACAACATGATGCAATTCTTCACCAGAAAGACACGGGGATGCAACATCTTTTTCAACTCTGCCAACAAAGAAATCTTTTCTGTTCTTTCTGAACCTGTGATTAAGTGGCAAGAAGCGACGGTGACAGTAAAAAAAAGAAGCTTTACCTCCGTTTGCTAGCGTGAATGCCTTGTTGTTTTCCATGCAATATGGACATGCGAGTTTCCCATGTGTGCTCAAACCAGAAAGCATTCCATAAGCTGGAAAATCATTGATAGTCCACATCAAAGCCTCCCTCATAAGGAAATTTTGTTTCCTCGAAATATAATAAGTCAGAGCTCTGGAGGACCACAACTACGCCAGCTCATCAATCAATGGTCGAAGACAAACATCTATATTCCGCCCCGGGCTGCTTGGACCGGGTATGACAGTAGATAAAAACATGAACTCCGGCCTCATACACATTCCCGGTGGCAGGTTATAAACTGTGAGTATGACCGGCCAACAAGAATAAGGAGCAGCAAATGACCCAAATGGGTTGAATCCGTTTGTACACAACCCAAGACGGACATTCCTTGATTCAGTTGAAAAGTCAGGATGCACACTGTTAAAGCGTTTCCACGCTTCTCCGTCAGAAGGATGCACCATCACACCATCAACCGCATCATGTGTTTGGTGCCATGTCATGTGCTCAGCAGTTCTTCGTGACATGAATAACCTCTGCAGTCTAGGTGTGATCGGGAAATATTAAGTTTTTATACGCCACTAGAGTCTTTCCCCTGCCAGTTATGGGTTTGTAACGAGAATGCCCGCATGTCATGCACTCCGTCATCTCGGCAGTTTGAAGGTAGTATAACATGCAGAAGTTAGGGCACATGTCAATTTTCTGGTATCCTAAATCGAGGGGTTTCATCATGGACTTCGCAGCATAGAAGTTCTCTTTCAGCCTGTTCCCTTCAGGTAAAATGCTTCTTGCCCAATCAATAATTTTGTCATACCCAGTCTCACTTAGCCCGTGATCTGACTTGATGGTGAACACCTGTGCCACGGCCGACAATTTACTGTGGTTTGTGCAGCCATCCCATAATGGTTCGTCAGAATCTTTCAACAAATCAAAAAACCTAGCTGCCTCTACATTAGGTTCTTCTTCTACGATTGGACATTGACTGACATTACCTTGATTCATTCTCATTGCATCCATAACCATGTTTCTGTAAGGATTAGTGTTGTCATTTGCCGCTTCATGCACGTTGCTAGCACTAGAAGTTGACCCAACCACCGTTTCTCTCATTCTCCTATTACTAACAAATACCTCTCCATGTGCATACCAACATTGGTAATCCTCCACAAACCCTTTATGTAGAAGATGCATCATTACAACATCTGGATGCAGATACTTTTTATTTTGACACTTCCTGCATGGACACCTAATACCGCCTCCAGTAAAATATCTGGGAATAGATGTTGCAAAATTAATAAAACCCTGAACCCCGTTACAATAATCCATCCTCCGCAATCCTTGGGGTGAATCTAGATACATCCATGAACGATCATTCATGACTTCTATCGAACCTCTATAAAATTATGATGACATCATGTATATATTAATTAACTAAGTTAGGTAAATAAACTTGTAAATATATTACTTTACCTCGAGATTATCCAACAAACCAATCACAACTTCTCATAAATATTAAATATTCATTATCATTTATCAACGTCCATACAAATTAATAATATATATATATATATATATATATATATAAATTAACAGAAATTACCATCGATAAAACTTAAAAAGGACTCATTAAGCAAGCTATTAATTATTTCAAAACATAACATGTAATTCGGTAATTTCACAAAGTTTTAACAGTTTACAAACAAATACAATCTTACAAAATATAAAACAAACCATAACAGGTATAAAATTATACATTCATGCATAAACTACAAGTTTGTTTGAGAAATAACAATAAAACATGTACATCTACTAATAAAAATACATATACTAAAAAAACAATAAAATTGACATTTAAATGTTAAAATTTAAACTGTTACGATGTCGCGGTCGCACAAATTAATTACCCTAGCTTCAAACACAACACACAAGATAGTATAGAGCAAGCAAGGAAGTTTGAAGTTAGATTTTTATGTTGTACGTTATGTAATTTGGGGGGTTTGATTTATGATGATCTAAAATATAGAAGAAATTAAACTAGAAAACAAAATCAATTGAAACTGAAATATATCAAGAAAACAAACCTTGGTTACAAGCACACACCCACCAACGGAAATTAGAACCGATCCTTGAAACGAAACTCCAGTTTATATTATGAATTTTATCTTTTCTTAATATTGGTTAATTAACGGATCCGCCGTATAACTAGCCCTAACCAACAAATAATCACAGTGTCCGCACTAATGATTTAATCCAATGGCAGCCTTAAGATCCAGATAAATTCATTAATCTTAACAACCAAGTTGTCAGTTTGTGTTGCTTTGATCGAATGTTCTCCCTAAGTTTAATAACGTAGTTCCACTACAATTATCAAGCTTAGTTGCTTCACAAGTTTATATACCACAACTTCGGTTTTGATATCAAACTTTGCAATAGATTGTTCACAATAATAACTTAGAGTCCGCTCTAGCAATTAAGATAAACAATCATAGAAAATATACATAGGAAAACAATGATACTCATTCATAACATAAACTGAAAATAAAAGGAAGAATAAATCTCATGGTTCTTGAAATCCGAAGGTTTGTTGTATCCTTGCAACCAAGAAAACGAACTTAGCCTTGCATATCTATTGAACAACTACTCCTAAAGATGGAAGAATACATTATTTCTGATTTGTAGATGGGAGAGTTTGTGTTTCTTCACTTCTTTCTTCTCTACCTCCTTCTACTCACCCTCTATTTATACACAAATTGTAAGTAAGAAAATCAAAGTTCAAGTGTGAACATGAATAGATGGTGGTAGTGTGAAGGCGGCTGGCGGCTGGCTGCTGGCTTGAGGTTGGTGGCTGCCTTGAGGTTGGTGGCTGCCTTCCTTGACCTTCTAGAATATTTACTAGAGGAGCTAAATTGCTGGAAACACTTGTATTTCGGTTTGGATGCTTCTGGATGAAATTTGGATTCGTTTCTTCACGCAACCTGCTTGCTGGCAGAATTCAGCTGTCATCTTTGAAAACTCATATTTCCCTCATATGAAATCGTTTGTGGCTGAAATTTGGAGCGTTTATATATATTTGAGTAAGGAATCCAAAACAATTGAGTTTGCATCAATTGGACTTCTGAAACGCCAGATATTGAATTTTGAATGGGCAAAGGTCAACATTGGCAGACTGCGTGATTTGACTTTGAAGGATGTGATTTCCATGATCTTTCTCTTTTTATTTTTCTTGCATTACATTTCCAGAAAGGTATGGATGTTAGCTTTTTAATGCCACTGGAATCACTTCATTTCGATCTCTGGATCTCACGCTCTGCACAAAATATCGACTGAACGTCAAATCTGCCAATTACCTCCAATTTACTCCTTTTTGCATCTTTCATCCAAAAATGCCTTCAAAACATAAAACAAAGAATATCAAGGCATTTTATATAAATAACATATGCAAAACACTAGTTAAATGCGGGTGAAACTATCGAATAATATGGCTACATCATAAACATATAGAATTACTTACAAAAATTGATAAAATCCGTCGGTAAATCAGAACACGGATGCTGTGACCACAACTGCTGAGATGAGAAAGATTTTTGTTTGGGGGCGAGGGGGGGGTGGTTATTTGCAGATAGGGAGACTTAGGATTAGGAAGAAGAAGGAGAAATGGGGGAGGAGAGTGTCGGCACGACGGCCATATATTCACTTTTTCCGACGGACTCACCGACGACGTTATTCTGTCGGTGACTACGTCGGTCACTCCGTCGCTAATTGTGACGGGGAATCGACACGTCACCGCATGGACCTGCTTTTTCAAATCCCTCGGTAATTCCGTCGATATTTTTTGACAGTGCACCTGTCACGTCACCCGTACGGATCTGGCATTCAAATCCGTCGGTATTTTTGCCGGTGAACCGGTGACGTCACCCGTACGGGTCCCAGGTTTTGAATCCGTCGGTGATTCTGTCGGAAAAATCACCCGCGAAAACCTCCGCCTCAGGTACCCGCCCTTTTTTCAGTAATTCTAACTTTCCGTCCGTAATTCGGTAGGTAATTACCGACGGAATAAAACCGTTGGTAAGTACCGACTGAATTACGGACGGAAATAATCCGTCGGTAATTTCAACCGATAAATACCGACAGAAATATTCCGTCGGTGATGCCGTTGGTATTTAGCGAGTTTCTGGTAGTGAAAATTGTGCTTAATCTGTATTAATGATGATGCAAGAATATGAATTGGTACATGTACTTTACTTCCTATCATCAATATCAAAAGCTGTTCTCAAGAGAGAATAAAACACTTGCTCTCACTACAAAATAAAAGGACCAATGGAATAAAGTGCTTTCGCTTGTCACAGCTAAAACTTTTTCAGAAGTTGAGAGTACTCATGAGCACAAATTACTTCCCATGCTCTCAATAAAAGAATCATGTAAACTTTTAAGTTGTGATTATTCTTTAACATTATATTAGAACTTTAATATGACCAAACACAGTTACAAGTCAATAAGTTTATGTATTATCATCTAAATCAATATTGTTTAAAACATACATTTGCTGTACCGAAAAAATTAACCTTTTGTATATATAATAACATAATAATCACAACCATGTGAGAGTAAATTTTCATTCACAGAAATTATATTATCAAATAAATAAATGCAAAAAGAAAAAGAATACACTGTTGTTTTTCATTAACTTGATGATGGCTGCAGCTTCACTACATTGGTCGATCACACATTCATATTCTTGTCCTTACTTTATGCTCGCATCCTTCGGTCAGGTCGCCTTCGCCAGTTTTGTTTTTTGTTTTTTGTTTTTTTTTTTTTAATTTGCAGCCTTGATTTTGGAAGATCAGATTGTTTTCTTATTGTAATTGAAATGGCTTATTGCTAAGGCCAAAACATTTTGGCTTCAACTAAAAGCTGGAGAAATTGTATATACCCTATCTTTCTATGACAAATATCGATTCAGTTGATGCAGAAGTAAGAAAATTCGTTCAACTCATTACATTCTGCTGTTGCAAACAGGTTTGAAAATGTTCAAGCAGATATCAACGATAGAAAGTTAAACTGCGAATCATTAATGTCTGGTTGAATTTTTTACACACAATTTGTAATTATTTTTGTATTAATGGCAAGAATTATTGCGGATACGACGGATTGAGGTCTACAATTAATTTTGTGAATTTTATCCCTTAATCATCATGTTTTGAACAAATATTGTTCCTTCATTTGATTTTGTCATTTTCATTGATGAAAAACCCTTTAAGAAATACAATTTTTTGTATTTTGAGTTGAAAATGTTCACATATACAAATAAAAATGCAATCTAGTTTTTAAAACAATTTGCCCTTGTAGAGCCACTCTTTCTTTGTTTACAGAGTCCCTAAACTGGTCGGAGCTTGCTAAACAGAGGACCAAAACCCTCTCTCCATATTTGATAACTCCAGAAACGAAGATGGGAATGACTACATATATGAGCGGATCCTTGCTCCACCATGACCTAAACGATGGATAAAAGGCCACCGCAAGTTGGGTTAATAGTTGTAGCAAGTGCCTTGACCACATTTCGTTGTCCTCTACTGAATAGGAAGTAATAGTGTCGGGACCACCAAGGTGTACAAGGAGCATCGGTGCGCAAAATGCCGGGATGAAGCTTGCATTTGAAGTTGTGCCTTTGGATTCTGAACCCCCTTGGCTACGAGCAAGAATACCCAATGTAACAGTTGCCAACCAATCTGCAGACAAATATGCTAGCCAAACAAACATCCCGAACAAGATTCCGGCTGTATACTTTCGTCGATGACCAGTGACAATGAGGAAAATTTGCAGGGAGAGACGTAGCAAAATCATTGCGCGAAGCTCCCATTCGTTCCACAATTGGATAACACATTGATAAAAACTATACCAACTCATCTTTGCTATCCTTCAATACAAGCCAGATATGAACTTTACTTAAAGAGACATTAATCGATTGAACAGAATATATACTAGACACGTAGTAATCACATAATGCAAGAACAGTACACTGAATGATGCATTCATAGCATGATTTCTTGTATATTATAAAATCAAAAGCAAAAGAAAAAAAACTATCGAACTAATTACGTAGAGAGACATAGAGAAATGAAGCAATGGAAGGCAGAAACATGCAACTCAAACCTTTACAGCCGAAACATTATAACTGAAGATTATGGAAATAGCAGTTCTGGTGAACTAATTTACTGGTTGTGCAAGCAAATGACTACAGAAAGCAAATGTGTCGTAATAGTGTTAGGAATTCGGGATTTGTTGTTCTCTTTTCTGATTGCTTAGAAAACTGCAGCAATAGAAAGCGTGTCTTAATAATGATATTTCATATGGAGTTGGATTCTAGTTAATTTTCTGTAATGTTTTGAGTTAAAGGGATTGGAAAATACAATGAAGCCCTTGAAGGCTTAAAGTGTGGGTATAAATGAATGAGGGGTAGTTTGGTAAGTAGATAAACATAATAAATATAAATAGGAAGTAAAAAAAAAAAAAAAAAAGGAAAGAGTGATCTGAAATTAGAGAGCAGAATCGGCAGGAGAGAGAAGGGAGAAAGAAGAAGAAGAGAAAAGAGGGGAAAATTAGAAAGGAAATAGAAAGGAGTTGGAGGAAATAAGTAAAAAGGTAAGATTATGTATAAATATGTGTTAATTAAGCTTTAATTTTGATTTTTATAAATGTTAGGGTTATGAAATTTGTGATTTGAGTTTAATTGATGAATTAAATTGAATGTTAGGGGTTGATTGTTGTGGGTAATTGATGATGTAGTTGATTATGGAAGATTGTGATAATTTTGAGTTACAGTTTTTTTTTAATGGTGAATTTTGAGTTAAAAGTCAGGGGAGAACAGTAGGTTTCTGTTAAAATTCTGGATTGGAGGTTGAAGATGATGAAAATTCAATTTGGTCCCTCAATTTGCGAAAATTACAGTTTAGTCCCCGAACTTTGGAAAATTACAAATTGGTCCCTGGAGCATATTCCGAGATTCTGAACAGAATAACATATGAATTATGGACAGAATTACTGTATAGATAAGAGAATTTAACACTTTCAATTTGGTCCTCCAATTTGACAAAAATTACAATTTGACCCTAAAAATTTGGTAAAATTCCAGAATGGTCCCTGGAGCATAATGATACATCCTGGACAGAATTGAGGATTAATTAAGGTCAGAATTTCAGTATATTCATGGATTTATGATAAATTTTAGTTTGGTCCTCCATTTGATAAAAGTTACAATTTGGCCCTAAAAATATGGAAAAATTCCAGATTAGTCCCTAGCTGTAATATTAGCTTTTGCAGATTATTTTTATGAATAATTAAGGGTTATTTAGTGAATTATTACCAATTTTATTAGTTGTTTTTATTATGGATTAGATTTCGGGAAAACCGTTAGATTTTGGGTTCTTAAGAAAATTGACTAGTTAGTTCAAAAACATATAGGATTACAGAATACACACTTAGTTAAGTGTATTAAATAGGTTATATGTTCTTTTGAGTCGTTCTTGAATATGTCTCCTTTGTATTCAAATAATCTTGATATTCTACCGGCAGGACGTCAGTAGGATTTTCTTCGGTGTCTGCTTTTGGCTTCTGTTTGCTTTTGAGTCAGGTGAGTGGATAATTTTCCATATGCATGAGAAATATTATAAATATTTGATTTGTTAATAGGAATTGGATCATGATTCTTGATAATATATATATATATATGTTGGTTCATATCAAGAATTCAGATTCAATAATTAATCATGCTTTATCATAACAAGGATAATAATCAACATATATATTATCAAGAAGCATGATTCAATTCATATTAACAAATCAAATATTTATACTATTTCTCATGCATATGGAAAATTATCCACTCACCTGACTCAAAAGCAAATAGCACTCACAAGCAAAGTTCTCATTAATTTCTTCCTCCTCCTCTTCTTTTTATTATTATTATTATTATTACTCTTACTATTATTATCATAAAATCAGTATATAGGCTGGAAACCTGTGACCCGATCTTTTAGATCATTCTCAGGTATAACAACGCCATGTACTGAGTATTATTATTATTATTATTATTACTACTACTACTACTACTACTACTATTAATATTATTATTACTATTACTATTACTATTACTATTAGTATTACTATTATTATTATTATTATTATTATTATTGTTGTTGTTGTTGTTGTTGTTGTTGTTGTTGTTATTGTTATTGTTGTTATTGTTGTTGTTTTCTTGTTATTTATAATTTATACAATTAACCTCTATGTGGTTCGACCCCGGTCTTGCCGGGTTATTTATTACTTCGACACTCCTGCACTTGGGAGAAGACATCAATCTTTTGGTCGTGTCAAGTTTTTTACGCCATTGCCGGGGAGGTAAATTCTTGTATAAATTATAGTAGTTATTTTATTTTTTCTAACTTTGTTTCTTTTGTTTTGTTTCTTTTTGTTTTTCTTTTCTTCTTCATTTTCTTCTCTTTCTACACGTGCATGAGAGTTTGGTCACGTACATTAAATGATAAACTTTGTAAAGTATACTCATCTTTTTTAGAAAACATGGCCGAAGAGGATAATCAATCGCTTTATAATGAGAATAATGAGAATAATCGGGTTAGAACACTTAGAGACTACATGAATCCAACAAGAACAATTGCGCGATCATGTATATTTTTTCCTCCTGATGCATCTCATTTTAATTTTAAGCCAGGCATTATTCAACTTTTACTTTCTTTTTATGGCTTAGATCTAGAAAATCCATACTTGCATTTGAGAGAATTTGAGGAAGTTTGTAACACTTATAATGACTCAAATTGTAGCATGAACACCATCAGATTAAAGTTTTTTCCTTTTTCTTTAAAAGATAAAGCTAAAACATGGCTACAAAATTTGAGACCAGGATCCATTCGTGCTTGGGATGAAATGCAACAACAATTTTTAAAGAAGTTTTTTTCATCTCACAGAACAAACTCTTTCAAAATCAGACATCACTCTTCGCAGTGGTAAGGTTATTGAAAAACCCATTCTTGAACCTTGTGAGAAAGATGATGAGTCAATCTCTAAGGGTAAGGAAGGGGTTGAATCTGAACATTGCAAAGAAAAGACTGATTCCCTTCCAGCACTTCCATTTCCTCATGCCATGACCAAACAGGAAGCAATCGATGATGAAAAAGGCACCGAAAATGTTGTCGTGGATCATTTATCAAAGTTGACAATAGATTCGACATCCGACATCACACCAATCAATGATTACTTTCCTGATGAATCTTTACTTTCTCTTAGTTCAATGCCTTGGTTTGCTAAAAATAACAATTTTCTTGCTTCAGGATTTTAGCCAGCTCAGTTGGATAACTAGGATAAAAGAAATTTTTTGAGCAACGTGCAAAACCTTTATTGGCATGACCCTTACTTATTCAAATATTGTCCTGATCAAATATTTCAAAGATGCATTCTCGACAATGAGGTAAGTAGTGTAATTAAATTTTGTCACTCTAAGGCACTTGGGGATCATTTCTCGTAAAAAAAGACGACTGCAAAAATCTTACAAAGTGGATTTTACTAGCCCATCATGTTCAAGCACTCATATGCATTCTGCAAAACCTATGAAAATTATCAAAAGGTGGGATTTATTTCAAAGCATAGAGAGTCTTTAGATAATCTTCTGTTGACTCTTAAGTCTCATCATAGTGGAAATGTGCATCGTACAATTCATGATTTATGGCCTCATTTTCATAAAGAACATGCTCATCATAGTCTTGGGAATCTGACTAAAAACAAAAAGACCATGTTTGCCAGTTTTTAAAAAAACTGGATGGGAAGCCTATCCCCGACTCATAGAGGGCGTTTAAGTCGTTCTTGGACGTAAAATCAAGGGAAGATGTGTGCCACAATCACAACTGCCTGTACATACATATTTGTTTTTCAAAAAAAAAAAGAACAAGAGAGAGAGAGAGAGAGAGAGAGAGAGTGAGTGAGACTACAGCTGGCCTATATATAGATGGTATGATTGCATTTTCAATTTCTCATCTATAAATTCTTCTTTTCCTTCCCTTCATTTCTGCTCAACCCATACATTCATCAAATATAGAAGTGTGTAGAAATGGCAAGTTCCTCAAGTCATCACATAAAAAATATTTGTGTTTTCGGTGGATCCAGTCCTGGGAAAGAAAAAGAGTTTTTAGAATCAGCAAATCATCTTGGTCAGGTACTAGCTGAGCGAAAGATTCATTTAGTGTATGGAGGAGGCAGCCTTGGGTTAATGGGGGGAGTGTCAAGAGCTGTAATATTAGGAGGTAGTCAAGTTTTGGGGGTTGTCCCTAAAGCTTTAGCACAAGGGGACATCATTGGAAAAACAATTGGAGAGGAACTACATGTCTTCACAATGTCTGATCGAATGCATACAATGTTTAACCATGCTGACGCCTTCATTGCCTTACCAGGTGGTCTGGGCACATTGGAAGATATCTTTCATATTTCCTCTTGGACCCAACTGCACATTCACCATAAACCCATAGGTCTGTTAAATGTGAATGGTTTTTATGATAAGTTGTTATCTTTTCTTGATTAAGCTGTGGAACAACAATTTCTAACATCTTCGGCACGACAAATCATAATCTCTGCTACTACTGCTGAACAATTGATTGACCAACTACAATCTTTCATCCCTGTAATTGATCCCTCCATGAGTCGCATAAATTGGTCAACTAAGGAAAGTCGTAAAAAGCTTAGATTGGATTTGAGCCTTAGTTTGTAAAAACTTTGTGTCTTTTGTTTTTATTATTATGTTTTGTTGTTTCTTATATTTGTTTAAGTGTGTTTCAGGTTTGTTAGTGTTCGCTATTTCAGGTGATGTCTTATATACTCTATCTTTCTACCTTAGGACATTGAGGACAATGTCTCATTTTGGTTGGGGGGAAAGGGTAGTAGTTGATTTAAAAAAAAAAAAAAACTAACTGTGTTTTCTATTTCATAAACTATTTGCAAAACTGTTGTTACTAGGATGGCAGAGTAAGAGGAGTTCTTTTGTTAAAGGGACTCTTGAGACGCATCTTAGTAGACATTCTTAACAAGGTCTATCAGAATACTTCTTGAAATATTCAGGTTTACAAACTCTCATATTGTTATCACTTGATTATGCTCATATGCTCATTTAACAAGTATTCTTAAATCTTCAATTTCACACACACACTTTAACATATGATTGTGGGTTGCACATTGGATTATTACATTATTTATGTTCTTTTATTAAAGGTACCAACTAAGGGAAAGGGATAGTATCTAATTTGCAATAATAATAATAATAATAATAATAATAAATAAAAATGTAGATAAGTTTGGTTTCGTAGCCTCCCTAACCTAAGCAATTAAGCCCGTAGGGGTGTTTTAACACTTAATACCCTAAAGTCAACTAACTTGGGAGCTATTGGCCCAACGCTTGTTACATGGGCTGAGGAGAAAAGCTTAAGGGAATCAAACATTGCACTATCTACATATCAGTATCTGCAACCCGAGTTACTAAGCTCGTAGAGGTGTCTCAACACCTAATGCCCTAAGACCAACTGGTTTGGGATTCATTAGCCGAAAGCTCGTTACATGGGTTAAAGATGCATTGTGTTGTATGTGTATATAAATAAAAAATAAAAAAAATAAAAAACAAAGAAAAAAAAAGTAAAAAGAAATAAATAAATAATAATCCCAACCCAAGGAAGTTAACCTTAACATTATAACATAATATTGTTTTCTTCCAACAAAAGCCCCATCATCTATGTTTTCATACATTGAGCACATAAAAAGAAGGTTTATTAATATCTTATTTAAGATATATGAAGCAGGAATATAAATTTAATGAGAGTTTGTTTATCTGGATAGATTAATGGAAGTTGAATGATGAATGCCTTGCTTTGTGGAACTTGCAAATTGTTTTTCTATTTTAACGCTTTGATTACTAGGGACTAGTAATAAGCTGGTTGGGGGGTGTGATTAGTACTTAAAAGTGTATATTTATCAAGGTTT
Organism: Populus davidiana; assembly: GCA_030145905.1. Taxonomy (NCBI): domain Eukaryota; kingdom Viridiplantae; phylum Streptophyta; class Magnoliopsida; order Malpighiales; family Salicaceae; genus Populus; species Populus davidiana. Next base: position 19,947,517 of record CM057794.1, on the reverse strand, counting down.
CATATTATCATTTTGCACTTAAAGTATCAATAACTCCTTAACTAAAGCATGTTTTATAATAACAAGTCTAATACTATAAAATGCCTTAATATATGGTAAATGTTCATCTTAAATGCAGGCCTATCACATAAATCAAAGGATTGATTGATGAGTTCAAGTATGAAAATTGAAAGGACAAAGAGAGGGCCAAACTTAGAAAAGAGATGTTGGTGCAGTCCAAACTAGAACACTGTTCGGTAATTGGGTCATATCTCGAGTTCTAGATATCAAAATGATCTCAAAGTTTTACATAGATTTGGTAAGACAAAGGCCTACAACTTTCATGTGGAGGCCAAGATCTAAGAAAGCCGTTTTCAAGTCCAAATTATAGCAATAACGGAGAAGTCCGAATCTGTCCTACAGCCCGAATACTGTTCAGTGTTTGGCCCATATCTAGAGTTCTAGAAGTCCAAATGACCTCTACTTTTTTTTCCGGGAAAGCTGAGTCAATGTTCTACAACTTTCATGTTTTCCAGAGGACCCAGTTCGGATGGTAACATTTTTGTTTTATTCAGACAAGAAGATAAGGATTTTCACCAAGTCAAAAGTTGGCCACCCACTCAACAATTAGTCATCAAATCAATAATTCCGAATTTTGGCCTATAAAAGGAGGCATTTGCCATGCATTTGGTTGGCTTGGTTGTTCAAATCAAGTTCATGCTCTTTATTTCTCTCTTTATATTTTTTGTAATTCTTAAGTTTTGCTTTCATTAATTTCTTGTTTATGCTTTTCATTTCCTTTCCTTTCCTTAGTTAACTTGTATCTTATTTATGTTCTTGTTTTGTTTATTTATGTTTCTCTTATTCATTATGTTTAGCTAAGTTTATTATGTCAAGGTGAAAAGGTTACACTAATGGTGTAAGAACAAGTATGGTGTAAACTCAATATGGATCTTAATGTTTAATATTAACATGTCTTATCTTTTTATCTTACTAATTCTTAATACCTTGCTTGTTAAATGGATAATTTAGATTTGTGTTGTATAACATTTGGTACAGCAAATGCTTGGCACTCTCATAGCCCAACAGTATGGTATTACCTACACCCAGGCAATGAAAATAACTTGATTTGTTGTTAACATCAGTTAATATCATGAATTCCTGACAATATTTAAAAGTTTGGTGTTATGTAATTAAGATAATTAATATGATCATGTTAATAATTTATAATGAGCTATTAATGACAAATCATCCGATTGGAACCTCCTTCATGTGTGGTTTCCAAATTGAGTAATAAGAGTTTATACTAAACTTGTTTGAAATACCATTGGTGGATCCTCTAACCTTGACATTTGTTTTTATCATTGTTTAATCCTTACATTAATCTTCCATCTCAAAGTTCTCATTAATTTCTTCCTCCTCCTCTTCTTTTTATTATTATTATTATTATTATTACTATTACTATTATTATCATAAAATCAGTATATAGGCTGGAAACTTGTGACCCGATCTTTTAGATCATTCTCAGGTATAACAACGCCACGTACTGAGTATTATTATTATTATTATTATTATTATTATTATTATTATTACTACTACTACTACTACTACTACTATTAATATTATTATTACTATTACTATTACTGTTATTATTATTATTATTATTGTTATTGTTATTGTTGTTATTGTTGTTGTTTTCTTGTTATTTATAATTTATACAATTAACCTCTTTGTGGTTCGACCCCGGTCTTGCCGGGTTATTTATTACTTCGACACTCCTGCACTTGGGAGAAGACATCAATCTTTTGGCCGTGTCAACTACCCACTCTCACTTAATAACTAGAGCTTGTCCTTAGGTTATGTATCTTACTTTCATTTGCATCATGATTAATAATGTTAAATTCAGCAACCTAGGTTTTGAGCTGAAATCATGACTAAGTACCTCTCTTTCCAAGAATTTGGACAAGAATCTGAGTTGGCTCAGATAGCCGAAGGAAAATGCCCAAGAATCGATGCTAGTGGGTTACCATGCATTACCAAGGTAAATCACATGGTAAACGACTTAGGGAAGTTATTGTCTATCATGGAATATGTTGACGAGACTCTTTTTGAAAGACGATATGGGTGAATTGCACAAATAATGAGGTTGCCTGTACAAGCAGCGGCGATCAAAGCCCTTCTGAATTTTTAGGATCCCAGTTATTGGTGTTTTACCTTTGGAAACATCGATAGACACCAACCTTGGAAGAATATGAGAAGATTTTAGATTTTCCAAATAACAGCCACAGAATCTATCACCGGCGAAGATTTGAGGACACAGCTTCGGAGGTAGTCAGTTTATTAGGCTTAGGAAAGATCAGCCAATGTAGAGTCGCCGAAGGGGGTTTTAAATGGAAGGTCATTGAAGCTCGAATGAAGAAAAATGCCGAAGAAGGCAAGTTGGGAGATGAACGATATAGGTTGGTGGCCTTCGCCATCTTTGGACTAGTATTATTCCCTTCTGAAACTGGGGTCATCAGTTTGGAAGCAGCAAGTGTCTTCGTCGAATATGAGCATGACCGGATCAATCCTTCCTCAGCCATCTTAGGGGAAACCATGCTATCTCTAAATCACTGCCGAACGCATGGAAAAGGAGCTATGAGATGCTGCATCCCTATGTTGTACTTATGGATAATTAGTCATATCGAAACACCAAGAGATATCTTCAACAATTTTTGGTGGTTTGACCTGCGACCGTTAAAGATTACCATAGATGAGACTTGGAAGAATTGGGATGAAAAGATATGGAGGGATAAGTATGCAGCATTGCCAAGGAGCAACTTCAAGTGGAAAGCGCCGTGGATGTACAACGTTATTTGCACAATGAGCTGTGGAAGCAAGATATGGGTTCCTTTGATTGGTGTAACCGGTTACATCATTTATGCACCCGCCCTTGTAACAAGGCAGTTAGGCGGAATGGAATATACACCAAGAACCTTGGGTTTAGCTGATTTCATCGGTTTATTCAAGCACCAACCATTCATCGAAGAAATGGAGCTTATCCGACAGGATTGGGAAAGACTCTTGAGGGTGAAAAGGGAAGAAGGAAGCAGTTTTGAAACCTCATTCAGCCATAATTATACAGTTTGGAGGAATGAAGAGCTTTTTGAGGTGAAGGGTTTCTCTACACAAGAACAGTCGGAATCAACGATAGAATCACAAAAAAAAAAGAATGGATGATGAGGAAAAGCTAAGAAAGCAGTTAGAGCAGTGTAGAATAGATCTTAGCAAAAGTAAGGGGCAGCAACAACTATTAGAGAACCAGCTAGAGGAAGAAAATACGATGAGGGTTTTCTTGAATCAGTGGTTAGAAAAATAGGAGAAGCAGTTAATGTCTCTAAAGGAATGGCAGAAAAGGGCCGAGGTAGCTGAAGAGATAACAACGGGGGTCCAGACTGAGTTAAGAAATCGAATAGCTGAATATGATGAGCTGGTTAAGAAGAATGAGCTAACAGAAAAAGAGTTGGCTAAAGTTAAGAGATCAACAAAAGGCATGAATGTTGATAAGGAGATGATGGATTCTTTGAAGAAGGGAAGGAACCTTCTTTTAAAGAAAGGAGAAGAATCGGCTAGCCAAGCTTGACATAGAAGAAGAAAGGAAGGTCAGAGCTCAATACATGGTGCAACTGGAGGAAGAGAGAAGTGCGAGAAGGGCCGCTGAATCTGACATGAGGGATTACCAGAAGAGAGCTGAGTCTTCGAAAGGAAGGATGATGGCTTTACAATCGGAGATCGAGGTACGAGAAGAAGAGTTAAGGGAGTTGAGAAGCCATTACTTCGAGATGGAAGAGGAGCTGAGTAAGGCTAAGCAAGAGCGTCAAGAATGCCAAGACTACATGGACAACTTTGCAGTTCAAATCAATTCCAAAATAGCCGAGCTGGATATCGAAAAGGAAGAACTACAGAGGATAAGAGATAAGCTGGCACGGTCAGAAGATATGGTCCGGGTGTTGGAAAGAAGTAACGAAGCCTTAGGAGCCAGCAATGAAACAATAATCGCAGATAACACCGTATTCCATGATAGGATAAGACATATGTCAAAACAGGTTGAGCAAGTAGCCCATTATGCGGAAAGGTTGCAACAGCAAGCCACTCAAGTTGGAAATGACGCTTCAAAGTATCGAGAATACATGGGGGCCATGGCTTGTTTTATTGGGGATTTAGCTAATAGGGGAAATGCCTTTTAGAGGTAGCAATGTATAAGACTCTCTTTTCCATTATCGTTTTTGTATGAGAAACTTTTTTATTTATAAGAAGTCCAACCAACTCAGGCTCCAGTCAACGAACAACATTTTGTGCCTACTACCCCTATCCAACCAACTCAGGCTCCAGTCACTGTTGACTTAACAACGGAGGGAATCCCGGGTAATAGGTCTCCCAATTTAATGGACTAGGAAAAATTGTTTGCCTTGGAAGAAAGATTAAGGGCAGTTGAGGGTAATAACTGGTTTAACCCCATGCGAGCAGCTGAGTTGTGTTTGGTACCAAACATCGTGGTGCCAAAGGATTTTAGGATACCAGAGTTCATTAAGTACATTGGTTTGGAATGCCCAAACACTCACCTTCGATCCTACTGCAATAAAATGACGGAAGTGATCCGCGATGATAAACTGCTAATCTATTTCTTTCAAGATAGCCTCACAGGGTCCGCTTTGACTGGTACATGAGGTTAGATAGTGTAAGGATCAGGAGCTGGAGAGACTTGGTGGAGGCTTTCCTTAAGTAGTACAAGTTTAACATGGAAATCACTCCCGATCGAACAAGTCTAATGGCAATGGAGAAAAGGAGCCAGGAGTCAGTAAGGGCTTATGCACAAAGATGGAGGGATGAGGCAATGCATGTCCAACCCCCTTTGATAGAAACAGAGATGGTGAGCTTGTTTGCCAATACCTTCAAGGCACCTTACTATGAGCACCTAATGGGTAGCTCCTCTCAACATTTCTTTGATGCGGTACGCATAGCTGAGAGGATAGAACAAGGGATTAAAGCTGGGCGAATAGCGATGCCAATGGAAAAGAAGGGTTTTATTGGAAGAAAGAGAGAAGGCGATATTAACAATTTGGAAGGTGGGTATAAGGGCAAGAGAGTAGATTTCCATAATCCACAAGTACCTACCTCTCAATTCTCACGCATAAACTTTAACCAACCTTTTTCCCCTAATCGAACAAATAACCCGTCAAACTACCAAAATCATTACCAAAGACCCCATGCCTTTGAAGGACATGTACGCCAAACTGTTGAGCATTGGACAGATAGCTCATATCCCTACACTACCACTACAACCACCATTCCCAATTTGGTACAAGCCCGAGTTGACTTGCGAGTACCATGGGGGTAATCTCGGGCATGGGATTGAAACCTGCTACGCTTTCAAGAAGAGGTTCTTGGAGCTTATTAAGATGGGATGGGTATCCTTCGAAGACAAGCCTAATGTTAATTCAAACCCATTGCCTAAGCATGCCCCAAATAGTAGTGGAATAGGCATGATCGAAATGGGAAATCAATGCAAGGTGTTGAAGGTGCCTATGAAAAAGTTGTACGACATGTTAGTACGATCAAGATTTCTAGAGGCGAATGTGGAAAGCCATTTGGAGGGAGGTGACTACTGTGAGTTCCATGGAAGAGATGGACACCATATTGAGGATTGCGCCGAGTTTTGTGAAAAGATTGCAAAAATATTGAGAATGGGACAATTAAGAGTTGAACCCATGGAGAGCAGGTGTGAGGTGAGTATGATGGAAGGTCAAGATGAGATGGCAGGAGTATGTCGGGTCCAACAGACAGCTAATGGGCCCCCAAGGCTGATCTTGATTAAACCATCCTGCACAAAAGAGAATCACAATGCCATGCCGTATAATTATGGGTATGCATCCAACGTTCGAGCTCCTCTTCCTTTGTTCCAGACTGAGATAAGTGGCTTGACCAGGAGTGGTCGTTGCTTTATGCCTGAAGAGTTGAGGAAGGAAAAGGGTAAAGAAGTGGTAGATCTGGACAAAGCACTAGAAGTTAATAAGCCGCTAACGGAAGAGGAGTCGAATGAATTCTTAAAGTTGATCAAGCATAGCGAATATTGCATAGTAGATCAACTAAAAAAGACTCCAGCTAGGATCTCCCTTATGTCCTTGATACTCAGCTCTGAGCCGCATTGAAATGCCTTGCAAAAGGTATTGAATGAAGCATATGTGCCCCAAGATATTGAACATAAAACCATGGAGCATCTAGTGGGGAGGATCCATGCAACTAATTACCTCTACTTCACGGCTGATGAGCTTGATGCTAAAGGTACCGGACATAACAAGCCCCTATACATTACGGTTAGGTGCAAGGACTGCCTCATAGGGAAAGTACTCATTGATAATGGCTCGGCCCTTAACGTGTTGCCAAAGCACATTCTGGAGGAAATGCCGATTGATGAATCTCATATGAAGCCGAGTACTATGATGGCCAGAGCGTATGATGGCTCATCTAAGCCAATAATTAGGACTTTAGAAGTAGAGCTATATGTGGGACCGCAAATGTTCCTAGTGACACTTCAGGTTATGGATATCCACCCTTCCTATAGTATGTTGTTGGGAAGACCTTGGATTCATGCAGCGAGGGCGGTAGCTTCGTCATTACACCAATGCCTGAAGTATATCATGAATGGGATGTTGGTAACTGTCAAGGCTGAGGAGACAGTATCCATGATAAAGAATGTGGTTGTGCCTTTTATCGAAGCGGATGATTGCAATGATAACAATATCCATGCTTTTGAGATCGTGAACACCGACTGGGTGCCGGAGAACACAGTATTGAGAAGGCCAAGGATCTCAGAAGCAGCAAGGATGGCAAGTCTATGCTTCTTGGACCATGGGATCCCACTTCAATATAACCTTATTGTCGGGATACCAGAAGGGGTTAATCCGACAAGGATGAGAAAAGCTGATCAAAGATTTGGGCTAGGATATCAACCTAACCAAGAGGATTATCGGTGGGCTGCTGGTCGGAGAAGGGAAAGAAGGATGGCTAGGATTAAAGGAAGAGATCCTGAAGAAGAAAAGCTAGAAATCCCTCCCCTTAGCGTATCATTCCCAAGAGCTGCATACATAATGCAACATGATAAGGGCGCTGAAAGCTTGGGTCTAGAATTGACAAATATGAGCATAAACACCTTGGAGGAAAATGAGAAGGAAGGAGATGGCGTGAAAGCAGTAGCGGGAAAAGGAGATGAAGCCCTGCCACAACTGACGATCCATACACTAGAAGAAGTCTCCGCCAAGACCTTTGTGCGCAAGTTGGCTCAGGGCGACAAGTTTCAGAACTGGGTGACCCAAGAAGCTCCAGTGGTTTTCAAAATGTAAACCAACTTTGTTTGCCTTAACATGTTTTTGTCATTGCTTATGTTTGCTTTTGTTTTCTCTAGTTGACAATCAAGGCTCATGATGTCAGCTAGATTCTATGTTTGTCATGGAGCCCACCTTTTTCTTTGAATAAATGATGAGATCATGCACTTTCAAAATTGTTTTTTTATATACATTTACACCAAGCACTTCCTGCTTTCAGGAATCCTGAAAGCGGATCTCCTACAACATCACACACATTTAGCATCAAGAATAAATGGCCAAACTTGAACGAGCATGTAATAGCTATGGAAGAAGAAGAGTGGGATGAAAGCAATATCAGTGAATTCACCAGGCTAGTAGAACAACAGGAACAGACTTGGAAGCCTGCCGCCGAGGAACTCAAAACCATCAATGTGGGCAATGGTCAGCTCAAAAAAGAGTTGAAAATAGGTACCTTAATTACTTCTGAACAAAGGATAAAAATGATCACCCTATTACAAGAATATTCAGATGTCTTTGCTTGGTCCTATGAAGATATGCCCAGTTTGGATACAAGTATTGTAGAACACAAGATACCGTTGGAAGAAGGTTATAAGCCAGTCAAGAAGAAACTGAGGAGGGCCCACCCGGACGTCTGGATCAAGGTCAAGGCAGAACTCGAAAAGCAATGGGATGCTGGCTTTCTAGAAGTAGTTAGATATCCACAATGGGTATCTAACATTGTTGTGGTGCCTAAGAAAGAAGGGAAGATTAGAGTTTGTGTGGATTTTCGGAATTTGAATAGAGCTAGCCCTAAGGATGATTTTCCTCTACCACACATAGATGTTTTAGTGGATAACGCTGCCCGAAGTTCCACTTATTCCTTTATGGATGGTTTTTCAGGATACAACCAGATAAAAATGGCTCCAAAGGATAAGGCGAAAACAACTTTTGTCACACCTTGGGGGACTGATTGTGCATCAAAAGTATCATTAAGTCTTTTATTTTACATATGTATTTACTGTTTTTATTTGGGTTTTTATAATAAGTGATGTGCTTTTTAGTAATGAAGTTTCTTTTAATGTTTCGATAGGTTTTTGGAGCTTAAATGAATTATTTCAGAAAATTCAACGTCAGAATTCGGAACAAAGAATTGAAGAGAAATTTAGTTGAAGATTGAAGCAAATCTTAGTTCAAATAAGTGCTCTAAATTTACCCCAAAAATCAATTCTATTCCAATTCTAAAAAAGAATATCATATGATCTATTTCAAGCCCAAACTTGCCTTATGTTGTGTGCAAACTTCAACCATCAAACACTCAAGGTTTCAATGTCAATCTTAGCCCAAATAATAGGTACATTTGTAAACTTATTTGATGCTCAAATTCAGCCCCAAATCAGCCTCCAAATCAGCCCAAGCATAATCCATGATCTCACATGTCCACACAACAAATAACATTTGTTTTATTTTGGGCAATTCATTGATCCAAGAGGTCAAGCACATGGATGGAAAGCTGGAGGGGACATTGTGACATTATTTTGGGTCAAAAAGAAGAAAGAGACAGCTCATAAAGGAGGAAGAAAAACGTGCACCAAAGTGTTCTCCAAGCTGGCCTGATTTGATGTTTCAGAACAACTTTCGGTTTTTTGCCCATAACGTTTGCCTCAGATGTCCAAATGAGCTGTTCTTTAATGATCTGAAAAGCTAATCGAATAGCCTATAAATATGTGTCTAATAGCCATCTCCAAAAGAGGCTTCTAAGAGGGTCGAATTTCTGTCCAAAGTTAGAGTCAGATTTGTGTCCGAATTTTTACTGAAATTCTGTTGTGTTCTTCTTTGTAGATTTCGGTTCTTTAGTTTGTAAAACTTATTATTTCAGTTTGATTCAAGTTATTTCATGTTTATTAAAGTGTTCTTATATATAATCATGGTTGACTAATCTCTTTCTTGGATCCAAATCAAGGATGATGGTGATTGAGGTGAGTTCTTTAAGATATGAATGAATCTTAATGTTTATCTTCTCATTTTCTTCATGAATGTTTTATTATTGCAAAGAAATTTTAGAAATCATTTAGGTAATGTTATAATCTTGAATTTTTATGCACAAACCTTAGTTTTGGTATAGAGATTGCTTGATTCAATGTCTTACTTAATTTGAAAGTACTTGTTCATTCTTAAGCAATAATTAATCTTCATCTTTTTAAACTTCATTGTAATATCTTCCGATCTAATATCACCATCGTTGATATTAGGTTGAGTTATCTTATATATGTTGAAGAAATCACCAATACATCACCATTAAAATTGATTTGGACCAAGACTTACTTTTTCTTGTCTTTTAAAATCTATTTACACTTTTTCATCTTTGAAAACAAATCCATCAATTATTTTCAACCAAGCTTTTGTTAATTTAATTTCTCTTGAGTTTTTTTTGTTGTTACCTAGCTTAATTTCCAGATCTAGCTCTCTGTGGATATGACCTCGATCTTACCGAGTTAATTGCTACATCGCACACTCGTGCACTTGCGAGTTAAAACAAGCCGATCATAAAAAGCGGTCAAGCAGGGACCTACTACTACAAGGTCATGCCATTTGGGTTGAAGAACGTAGGTGCAACATATCAAAGAGCAATGGTGACTCTATTCCACGACATGATGCACAAATAAATTGAGGTGTATGTAGATGATATGATTGCCAAGTCTAAAAAGGGACAGGATCATGTGGAAGTTTTGAGGAAGTTATTTGAGAGGTTGAGGAAGTATGAACTAAGGCTTAATCCTGCAAAATGTTCATTCGGAGTTAAATCGGGCAAGCTATTAGGATTTGTGGTAAGTGATAGAGGTATAGAGGTGGATCCAGATAAAGTAAGGGCCATCCAGGCTATGTCATCCCCTAAGACAGAGAAAGAAGTAAGAGGATTCTTGGGAAGGTTGAACTACATTGCTCGGTTTATAGCTCAACTAACAACAACATGCGAACCTATATTCCGACTACTAAGGAAAAAGAATCCTGGAACCTGGAATGAGGAGTGTGAGGAGGCATTTAATAAAATCAAGCATTATTTACAAAATCCACCTTTACTGGTTCCTCCTGTATCAGGAAAACCTCTAGTATTATATCTAACAGTAACTGAAGCAGCCATGGGATGTGTATTGGGTCAGCATGATGAAACCGGAAGGAAGGAAAGAGCTATTTATTACTTAAGTAAGAAATTCACTGAATGTGAGTCCAGATACACGGAGATAGAAAGGCTTTGTTGTGCGTTGGTGTGGACGACAAAGAGGTTGCGACATTACATGTTTTACTATACCACTTGGTTGATTTCAAAAGTGGATCCTCTGAGGTATATTTGTAACAAGCCCTTTCTCTCAAGCGAATTGCAAGGTGGCTGGTTTTATTAGCAGAATATGACATAGTGTATATGACAAGGAAAGCTGTAAAAGGGAGTGCAATTGCAGACCATCTGGCTGATAATGCTGTTGAAGATTACGAACCTTTGGATTTTGATTTCCCCGATGAAGATATATTGTTAATAGAAAAGGAAGAAGAGAAGACAGATTGGTGGACCATGTTTTTTGACGGGACAGTGAATGTATATGGTAACGGGGCAGGGGCGGTAATAATCTCTCCTAATAAGAAACAATATCCTGTTTCGGTTAAACTACATTTCGAGTGCACCAACAATACAGCTGAGTATGAAGCTTGTATCCTCGGTTTAGAAGCGGCATTGGAGCTGAAGATAAAGAAGATAGATGTATATGGGGATTCAATGTTGATTATCTGCCAGGTTAAAGGGGAATGGCAAACCAAAGAGGAAAAGTTGAGGCCGTACCAGGAATACCTACCCATTTTAGCAAAGGAATTTGAAGAAATTAGATTCACCCATCTTGGAAGGGAGGGGAACCATTTTGCGGATGCCTTGGCCACGCTAGCTGCTATGACTACCATTGATCTCAAGTGCAAGGTACAACCGGTACACATTGATATTAGAAAATGACCCAGCTCACTGTTGTTTGGTTGAAGGAGAGATAGACGGACAACCTTGGTATTACGATATCAAGAATCTTGTACAAAATCATGAATATCCGGTAGGAGCTTCTAAAACGGATAAGAAAACCTTAAGAAGGTTGGCTATAGACTTCTATTTAGATGGTGAGATCTTATATAAAAGATCGTTTGATGGAACCCTACTAAGGTGTTTGAATGAGGCAGATGCTAGAAAGGCATTAAGAGAGGTCCATGAGGGGATTTGCTCAACCCATGCTAGCGGGCATATGATAGCAAGGAAAATCCAAAGGGCTGGTTATTTTTGGATGAAACTAGAGAAAGATTGTATCGACTATGTCAGGAAATGTCACAAATGTCAAGTTTACAGTGACAAGGTCAATATGCCACCAGCTCCTCTATTTAATCTAATATCTCCTTGGCCATTTGCAATGTGGGGAATTGACGTGATTGGTCCTGTTAACCCAAAGGCTAGCAATGGTCATAGATTCATCCTCGTAGCTATTGACTACTTCACAAAGTGGGTGGAAGCTAATTCATATGCCCACATAACACAGAAGGTAGTGAAGAAGTTTGTAGAAAAAGACTTGATTTGCCGATATGGTCCTCCGGAAAAGATAGTGACGGATAATGCACAGAATTTCAATGGCAAAATGATAGTGGAATTGTGTACTAAATGGAAAATCAAGCATTCGAATTCCTCACCATACCGACCAAAAATGAATGGCGCAGTAGAAGCCGCCAACGAGAATATCAAAAAGATTATTCAGAAAATGGTAGTCACATATAGAGATTGGCATGAGATGTTGTCGTTTGCTCTTCATGCATACCGCACTACAGTCAGGTCCTCGACAGGGACTACCCTATATTCTCTGGTGTACGGTATAGAGGCAGTGATGCCTTTGGAAGTGGAAATCCCGTCGTTAAGAGTGTTAATAGATTCCGAGTTAGAAGAGGCCGAGTGGGCCAAAGTGAGACACGAGCAACTAAACCTGATCAGTGAAAAGAGGATGGCCACAATATGTCATCACCAACTTTACCAGAAATGAATGGCCAAGGCATATGATAAGAAGGTTAGACCGCGGTTGTTTCGAGAAGGGGATCTAGTATTGAAGAAAATATTTAGGCTCCAAGATATTATGCTTGATGTAGGCTCCTAAATCAATAAAGCAAAGTTTGGCCATTGACTTCTTTCTTTTTTTGCATTGATCTCACAACAATCATTTTTGCATTAATCCCAACAGTGCATGTCTTGGTGTTATCTCATCACTCATTAAAATCGGCTGAACGAATTTCTTCTCTATATAAAAGCCCAGACTAGGATCACACCCATACACTGGGGGCAATACGAGATGTTTTTATGAAAAGTTTTACGTGTTTAAAATTGGACGGAAGCCTATAGATTTGAAAACCAAGCTAAAGCATTTGACAAAAGCATGACAAAGAGGCAATGACAAGTCATACATTTTGAGAAAAAGACTACTTCAAGAAAGTCAAAGACTTCTTCTCCAAGAATATGATAGGTAAAAAAGAGGCAACACGAGAGATGAATCCAGCATACGATTTCAAAAGCAAGCTCAGGTTAAGAGAGAGTCTCATGAACTAGAAGAAGATGATGGGGCCTATGTTTCAAAACCAGGTACGAATGCATGCATGGCATTTAATCATAAATCATTGCAGGTATGTTTTTTGGATCGTTACAGGAGGAGTCCTTAGTGCATTCCGACAAGATTGTGGACGAAGAAAGAATCATGGAGTGGATGATAGCAAAGAATCACGGTTTTGATTCCAAAACAACGAGAAAGTGTATAATATATATATAAAATAATTTTCAAACCCTACCATCAGGAAGAACGACATCAATATCAAACGGTAAAAGGGAATCGCCAGATGGGATTCCAGGTTGTCTGATTTACAAAATAGTTTTTTGGTTAAAGAAGATCGCCAGAAGGGATCTCTTATTTCGGTGGTTAAAAGGAATCGCCAGATGGGATTCCAAGTTGATTGGTTAAAGGAGATCGCCAGAAGGGATCTCGTATTTCGATATTCATCAAGGGAGGTCGCCAGAAGGGACCTCATATTTCATTTTGGTTAAAAGGAATCGCCAGATGGGATTCCAAGTTGATTGGTTAAAGGAGATCGCCAGAAGGGATCTCGTATTTCGATATTCACCAAGGGAGGTCGCCAGAAGGGACCTCATATTTCAGTTGTTTAAGAGGAATCGCCAGATGGGATTCCAAGTTGATTGGTTAAAAGAGATCACCAGAAGGGATCTCGTATTTCGATATTCATCAAGGGAGGTCGCCAGAAGGGACCTTATATTTTAGTTGGTTAAAAGGAATCGCCAGATGGGATTCCAAGTTTGTTTTAAAGGAGATCACCAGAAGGGATCTCGTTCTTCGATGTTGGTCAAAAGAGGTCGCCAGAAGGGACCTTATATTTTCATTTTGGTTGAAAGGGAATCGCCAGATGGGATTCCAAGTTGAGTAAGCTATAATTATAGATTTTGGTTTAAGGAGGTCGCCAGATGGGATTCCAAGTTAAAAAGAAATCGCCAAGAGGGATCTAACAGGGACTAAATTTTGATCATAGTTTCGACCAGATCAGTTTCGGGAGTTCAGTTTGGTTTATCTTTATAAAACTTACTGCGCAAAACCCTTGCTCCGTAAGCATTATAAAGAGGGGGCATATGTTGTAACCCATTTTCGGGTCCCCATAATATTAATAAAATAAATAGCCAAAAAGATCAGAAAAAATAATAGCAGGCAGAAGCGCTCAGAAGATGGTCGGGAAAATTGGTCAAGGAAGTTTAAAATACAAAGATCGGATCTTTGGTAGTATATTCTTGTAGGATTTGATTGCAAGAAAAATTGATTTTTAAGTCAACTTGGGCTTTAATTAGAAGAAATTAAAGTTATGGGGCCGAATTATATTTTTTAGGAATTTATTAGGTCAAATCAGGGGCTTAATTGCATAAATATTGAAGTTTAAGGGCCAATTAGGGACTTAATTGAGAAAATCCGAAACCAAGGACCAATTTGGAAAAGGCGCATAAATAGAGGGGCTAAAATGATTTGATTCAAGGGCTTAATTGAAGAAATTGGAAGTTTATTGATCAATTGAGGGCTTAATTGCATAAATCAGAGGCCAAGGACTAAAGTGAAAAACGCGGCCAACTTGAGGGGCTGATTTGAAAATTGGCGCGTTCTGGCGCTACCTTTAAATGAAACGACGCGTTTTCTCCAAAACGGCGTCGTTTCATAAATTTAAAAAAAAATAAAAATAAAATAAAAAGAAGGGCCGAACAGTGTCGTTTTGAACGGCACTGTTCCCTTTTCTTCTTCCCCCCCAAACATGCAGCGGGGAAGAAGGAAAAAGAAGTTTTGTTTAATATCGCCGGTCCCTCTCTCGCCTCGAGCCCACCGACCAACCCGAGGCCCCACGCCGTTGGGCCACCGACCGAAGACACTGGCCGACCACCCGCCACGTTGCCGAAACTGAGGGAGGCACGCCTAGACAGCTGCGCCCTCGACCAGCCGCCGTGTGACCGGTTCCCCATGCTCCACAGTGAAAAGCCACGATCACTGGCTCTATAAATAAGACCCAACACAGCAACAACAGAGGGGGATAGGAGAGAAGAGAGGACCCAAAGGGAAGAGAGAGAGAAGAAACAAACCGAGAGCAACGATCCGAGAGGAACGAACCTAAAGAAACAGAACGAACCGAAGAAAAAAAACGGGGGGAGAAAATTAAAAAAAAACTAATCGGGGGATAAAGGGAAACCATTGAAAAACAGTAGCGTCGCCGCTTGACACAGTAGCCGCTGCTGGGAGTCGCCGTCCATGAGCCACGACAAGGCCCCCGGCCTCCACCGCAGCATCGCCAGCGAAGTAGTCACTCGCCGTCCGGGAGGAGCGACACCGCCACCGCCTCCTCCGCGCCAGGTACACTCCTATGCCCCTTTATCTCTTTTGTTCGCCTGCTTTTCCTCCTGCATGCAGAATATTCACGCTGCATGCAGAAGGATGGGAGGGGGGAAATAATTCCCCCCCGTTGGTTTTCCAGTGCTGGGCCAGACTGATTCTGGTCCATCCCTGCTGTCTGGGCCGGGTCTGGCCTAGACAAAGATATGAGAGTTTGTTGGGCCAAGTCCGGCCCAACCCTTTTGGGGCTGAGTCCGGCCCAGTTAGTTGGGCCAGCTCAGCCCACATAATATTTTATATTATTTATTATATTATTTATATATATATGGATATATATCAATATATATATATATATATTCTGAAAAATCTTTGAAAAATATTGTTGATTTTCCTGCATTTTTTTATCAAAATTGCCTAATATTGGTTTGTATTTTTATACTGTAAAGATACAAATCCAGTATTAAAATACTCATTTTTCGTCAAAAACATCAAAAAGTTTTTAAAAAATAAAGAATGTTTTGCTTTAAAAAATTCTGAAAAATCCTTAAAAATATTGTTGATTTTCCTGCACATTTTTATCAAAATGACTTAATATTGGTTTGTATTTTTATACCGTAAATATACAAATCCAGTATTAAAATACCCGTTTTTTGTAAAAAAATAAAGATACATATATAAAAAAAAATGAAATGTTTTTTTGTTTTAATGCATACGGCCTAGTCTCTCCAAAATAAAGAAAAATCATTGCATCATATTTTCATACAACAAAAGGAATTTCGAAAACAATATATGTATTAACATGCATTTTGGCTTTAATAACCAGTTTATTCAAGCCATGAGAACTAGGCCAATATTTCAAAAACAACAACAAAAATTATTTTGTTTTTCTTGTAACATTTGGGATTACAAATTTATACGTAAAATGTATTCCTAATATTAAAAATAAAGTTTTGTATAGGTGTTAGAACGGTTAGGATTTTACCCGATAAGATAAAGACCTCCTTACCGAGGAGGATTTCTCTTGAACCATGAACAGACCAACAACTAGAAGTACATAAACACCTTATTTTTTATTAGACAATCAAATGATGCAGCTTACCTTAGGTAAGGCGTATTTGGGGTGCTAATACATTCCCTTTACACAATCAGTCCCCGTACCCGATCTTTGAGACCAGTTAGGGTTTCCTAGTGACCAAAATACTAGGTGGCGACTCCCATTCCATTTTCTACCAATAAACGACAAGAATTTCTTGTCTTCCCAATATCTGCCACATAGAAATAGATTTACATTTTTATTTCTATTAAAATGGAAACAACTTTATTTTCGCCGCGACGCCGCACACGTGCGACATAATGGCGACTCCACTAGGGACCTTGTAGACTAAGCTTTGTTTTTGTCTGATTTGTTTGTGTTTTCCTGTGCTTATTTTTAATATATGTCTTTCCTTTTATTTATTTGTGTATTTGTTTTTTATTTTACGCGCATTTATTCATGCATGGTATAGAATTGTCTCATGCATCACTTGCTTTAATTTTGAAAAGCACACACAAGCTTTAAGTTAAGTGGCGATTTACCCTAAGACTATTGGTAAGGGTTTAAATGCGTGAAACACCCAACTCATATCTGAGTGCCTGGTTGGTAATGGTGGGCATACGTGTCTTAACTGTTCCTTGCAACGCCCCCATACTGTCTTTACGAAGAACGTCACTGGGCAGATATGAGACCCTTCAAGACCAGATAGAAAAACTACCCACTCTCACTTAATAACTAGAGCTTGTCCTTAGGTTACATATCTTACTTTCATTTGCATCATGATTAATAATGTTAAATTCATCAACCCAGGTTTTGAGCTGAAATCATGACTAAGTACCTCTCTTTCCAAGAATTTGGACAAGAATCTGAGTTGGCTTAGATAGCCCTTTACACAATCAGTCCCCGTACCCGATCTTTGAGACTAGTTAGGGTTTCCTAGTGACCAAAATACTAGGTGGCGACTCCCATTCCATTTTCTACCAATAAACGACAAGAATTTCTTGTCTTCCCAATATCTGCCACATAAAAATAGATTTACATTTTTATTTCTATTAAAATGGAAACAACTTTATTTTCGTCGCGACGCCGCACACGTGCGACACTCCCAATCCTTGTGTAATGGTCTTGGTTCAACCAACAAGCCCTCTTGACCTTGAATGAGATTAATCAAGGCTTGCTCTTTATTATTACAAATCCTTTTGAATTTCACCGTAGCCCATGTATATTGAAGAAGTTCATTGAAAGCTTCTTTGAACTTCTTAGCTCTATGCCTAGTAACTGGACAACTGGAACCTCCAATAGATCCTTTAGTGATTGGATCATCTCAATACATCCACATAGTTGTCCATATTATTAGAGGTAGAGAAAGGATACACATTATACATCAATGAAGGAGGAAGATCACATCCACTCAACTCAACTCCCATAACTCTCACACACATTGCTGCACAAGTTAACACGGGTTGCTGCCCTTGGTAATCTTTTCTCTTCCTCTCTTCTCACATGTTTCTCTAGTCTGCTATTATTTGTGCTGCTCTCTTGATGCCTATTTATAGACAAGAATGGTGCCACCAATTGCACCTCATCTTCAACAATGGTGGTTGGCAAACTTACCAAAAATTGACATTTGATTTTTTGCACATGAGCTGATACATTAATGCCAACAAACCTAACACTTCCGACAAAGTTGTGTGTAGAAAGACAATTTATAATCCTATAATTCAAAGTTTGAGATACTTTGTTCTATCCTCTGTTTAGCTGCTGAGAAAGCAATGACTTCAAAAAGCAAATGTATCATAACAGTGTTAGGAAATCAGGAGTTGTTGTTCTATTTCCTGATTGCTGCGCGAAACTACAGCAAGAGAAATCGTGTCTTAATAATGATATTTCATATGGCGTAAGATTCTAGTGAACTTTCCAAGCAAATTGGGGTGGATGGACTTAATGATTGCGATCATGTCCAAATTAACAGGCCAACATTTGTTTCCATTGCCAAAAGGCAAACAACCTTAAACTGTAGAAATATGACTGTAAAAATACATTAAGGCCACTTCCAACATAGCACAACCCCCTGAAGACAATAATCTCTTTGAACAGCAGTGAGATTTTGATGTGTTTACTCTTAAGATTAAACATTCATCGTATTGAACAACATAAGACTGATTGCCTTTTTCCTGATTGGTTTCAGTGACCGATACTATAGAATCCCAAGCACGCAAAAGCCCTTGAAAAAGGGAAGGCACCATCCATTATTGTTTCCATGCAACTGAAAACTTCATTTTAACAAGTTAATTTGGCTGGATTATGGCCTTGCTACATGAAGCATTACTTGCACTCATCTTTCCTTCTTCAGCATATTTAGCTATAACCCTGGATTGGTGTCATTTTTTGAATAAAACGTGAGGGACTATTATAGAATGTAACTATATAGGAAATATTGTAGTCATATTCTTATGTGGTAATCTCCACCTTTACTATTGTATATTGCCCTACTCATATATATAGAAAGGGTTGGCTAACTATTAGGTTAAGCCTCCTAATTATTCTCAACTTGGTATTAGAGCCTTCGGCCGTCAAAACTCTTTTCTCCCTTTGCAGCTGGCCCTAATTTTTTCTCCCCCATGGACTCTCCTCATGATGCCGCCGTTGCCATCTCTCCTTCCACCGGTGCTGCCGGCCAGCCATCCTCCTGCTACTGGCCGAGAACAACTTCCTCATGTGTCTGATTCTTCTTCTCATGATTCTGCTGTTCCTTTGCCTCTTATGGGAACACACACTTCAACAATGGTTCCTCTATCAAACACCCACCAAATTATGTCGTTGAAACTTACGAACACAAACTATCTCTATTGGAGAATGCAGATGAAGCCATATCTCCTTGGTCAAGGTGTTTTTCACTTTGTTGACGGCTCCTTGTCGTGTCCTCCATCTCATATGATTGATGCTTCAGCTGGTTCTTCCTCTGCCATCAGCCCTTCTTTTCTTCGTTGGAAGCAACAAGATCAACTTATTATGAGTGCTCTACTCTCCTCTCTCTTCGTGGATGTGTTGCATCTTATAGTAGATTGTTCTACTTCACATTGTGTTTGGCGCACGCTTGAGAAGGCACTTGCCTCTCCATCTAATTCCCGGATCATGCAACTACATGGCTCATTTCAAGACCTTC